>CATIWF010080348.1:0-45393 GCA_949630135.1 Balakata baccata | reverse complement strand
CTCATTATTATCAACAACTTGATAATAAATTCTCTGTAGATAATCAAAGGGCCGTATATTTCATAGTATAATTAACTACTGCATTCATAATATAATCAACAACTTGAATATTTATTTATTATGAATGTGAAATATACATGTATCCATTGTGGTATAATAATTAATATATAAAAAGCTGTGAATGCAATAGGGCATACACACTACTTATAACAGTTTACATTGTTTACATGTCTTCGATACCCTCTACAGGTAAATAAATATATATATAGACAACTTTTGTCCACAATTTTTCTTGTTTTGGCTGAAAAAAAGAAAAGAAAAAAAATGATTCATCGTATTTTACTCAAAAGATTTAAATTTGCAAAGTGATTGCACTTCCACTTGACGTTAAAAAGGAAAAAAAAAACACACACACACACACACAGTGAGCATCTACACTGGGTTTTAATCAACTGTTTATAAATTGATTGCTATGACATTTTGTTAGAATCTCATTAGACATATTGGTAACAGTTTTATTAAATTATGACACAATATTAATAAAATTTTTATTGTAAATAATAAAAACCACTACTTTGTCTGGGAGAAAAATGGAGGAATCAGAATCAAACATTATTTATAAATACTAATCCAACATGGTGTTGTTTTTCTTGTATAATTTTAAGGTATATATAGGTGGGTTATGGATAAGACATGACATATATGAACCAAACTAATAATATTATTTAAGAAGAAGATAGGGAGATCAAATTGACTGTCATTAGCTGTTTGAAATGAAACGTATACGGTTTAAGTATATGGTGCATGCATGTCCCAGTTTATCTTTTTGCTCGCCTGCTGTCTCTCCCTGTTTCCACTTTCAATCATTTCTTCTTTTTTTTCCCCTCTTGTCCTTTCAGTTCCTTACGTAATGTTGATGGGAATAATATTATTTATTTACACTAAGTTTATTATCATATACAAATGATGATTAAGGGAGAAAAAAACAAATTTAATAGTTTAAACATGTTTCTAGCGATGATAGGAGGGAGAAAAAGAAATTAACACCCTTATATGTTTACTCCATCCACAAAAAATGTGGAATTAATATTGAAAATTCAATTGCCTTCTCTCACTTTTTAAAATATATTTAATAATATATAAATTTATATATTTATTAAAATTTACTCTCTATAAAGAATATAAATTTATTTTTACACTCCAAATTTAGATTGCTGACTTTTAATTAGAGGATCTATCTAACTCTCCTACCGGACAATATGGATCCTCTCGTTCTAGTTGGTTGGCAGCATTAATGAATTTTATGCAAATTAATATTGTAATTTTGACACTATTATTGGATTGCCTCCATTAATTATATTAGACATAAAGCTCAACCTATAGGATTTAATCATGTGAGCATATAAGAAATTATATTATTTGCTTCTAAACCCCTACCATCAGGAAATATAGTGAAGCTAAACACAGTGCAATTTTGTTAATAAATTCTTTTAACTTATAATCTAAGTTTTAATATCACTAAAACCTGTCTATTTATATATATAATTTAATTACTTATTATCTTATAAATATAAATGATTTACCTTTTTTAGTTGTTGATTTCACATTATTCGCTTACAAGGTAACTTCTTTAATTTCAATACTTAAATTTTGAGGTTAATTTTAAATTTCCTAACATTGTTTTGAAAAAAAAAAAAAAAAACCTTAAACAGAAATTAATCCTGGTTTTACATTTGAGGTTATGATTAACTAAAAAAAAAAAACACCATAGGAGAAGAGTATCATTAAACTAGGAAAATAGAAAAACCAGAGTGAATGATGGGCAAAAAGATTGCCTAAAATAATGGGTTATATACATATAAACCCTCAAAATTCTCTGCCATGGAACGCGAAAGGCTTTAAAACAGGATTAAAAATATTATTGGTTGCAAAATTTATCATTTCGCTGTAAAATAGTATCTAAATTTTAATTTATTGTTGTTTAATATAAAATTTTTATAAATATTATAATTTAATATCAAAATTACAGTAAAATAAAATGATATATTATCCTGTTAATATGTATATCAGCTGCAAATTCTTTGGTAGTGTGTATCCAAATCTTTTCTCTTAAAAAAATAATATTTGAATTAGAAGAACTCTATTCGAACTGTTTTTATAAAATCAGCAAAACTGCCAACAATTTCGTTTTCAATATTCCATAGAATATTGACATTTTTTAATAAAATTTCAATTTAAATATCAAATTATAATATTTATAAAAATTTTAATAAAAAAATCAAAATTTTAGTAATATTTTATGATTAAATAATAAATTTTGTCACCGATAATATTTTTAACTCCTTTAAAACAACGTAAACGACAAAGCACCAATACAACAACAATGTCAGTCTATTGGAAAATCTTTAAATTTCCCATCCTCTGGATCTCATCTGTCAACAAAAACTGATGATCTTCTGTCAAAATAACTCCAAGTTGAACCCCTCTCTTATCCATTGCTTATTGCTCCCTTTGATCTCTCTCATCTCAGACCAAACTGTGTCAATACCAAATCCAAGTGTTATTTTACAGCTCAGTTTTGTTTCTTCAAATATGGCACACATGAAAGGACCAAACGTCTATACCCAGATTCAAGGTACATACCACCAGCACTCTTCCACGTTCTCTGAACTCTCTTTAATACTATTGCCCTCTTGTCTCAATATGCTCCACTTTTCACTTCATCTAGCCCATACCCTTTTGGTCTTTTTTTCGCACTTGTACTCATTCACTCAACTGGGTATTTAGTTTCAAGCTTGAATTTCAGCATAAACACAGAATTCAAGATTGGATTTTTATCAACATATCCATTCTGGGTCTTTCGGATAGCATAATATAATTTGTGCTTCAAGTGTGACCCGATACAATTGAGAAATGGTTAATCCTTGTTGGAGGCCTAGGGTTGATGATGATGCTAACGGAAAGGTTGATGGGCTATTGTGGTATAAAGATTTAGGAAACCATCTTCATGGAGAATTTTCAATGGCTGTAATCCAAGCCAATTATTTATTGGAGGATCAAAGTCAACTTGAATCTGGCCCATTGAGCCGTAGTGATTCAGATCCTCAAGGTACTTTTATTGGGGTATACGATGGACATGCTGGAACTGACGCCTCAAGGTTTATCAATCAAAATCTGTTCTCCAATTTCAAGGGTATGTCGAAGTTCTGATTGTTTTTGCTAATTTGATCAACTGATTATGCTATGACTAAAGTTTGCTGGTGAAGGTTTTATACTTTCTTGCATGATCATCTCATAAATGATGATTTTGTTTTGAATTGCTTATGTCTGTGTCTCAGTATTTATAGCTGGATGGGTTTTAAAGCTTGTTTTGTTGTAGTTGTTCCTTTAAACACGTATATAACGAATAAAAAAGGAGTTCTTTAAGCACTCAATCCGCGGTGCACAGATTGAACGTATATCGTGTTGCTTGCAATGTTCTAAATTGTAATAGCTTTTAGACGGCGATTGTAAGGATGAGGGGTTCAATTTCAACACTCGTTTCTTTCGGTTTTCAACTTGGATTCTTTACCTGTCCTGCCTATCAGCTCCTCTAAATCTAATTAATTGATATTTGATAAGCATTTTGTTCCATATATATTATGCTAAGATAGCCGGATGGTTATTGTTATTCTTTGCTATTTGTGATGCAGCAATTGTGTCCGAGCATCGACAGGTATCAGAAAACGTTATCAAGAAGGCTTTTTTGGCAACGGACGAGGATTTTCTTTCCCTTGTGAAAAAACAGTGGCTCAGTAAGCCTGAAATGGCATCAGTGGGATCTTGTTGTTTAGTGGGAGTTATAACCAATGGTTTACTGTATATTGCAAATGCTGGAGACTCACGGGTAGTCTTAGGGAGAGCTGAAAGAGGAAGCAGAGGAGTTAAAGCCTTACAATTATCTACCGAACACAATGCAAATATAGAATCTGTGAGAAATGAACTTCGGTCTTTACATCCTGATGATTCTCAGATTGTTGTCGTGAAGCACAAAGTTTGGCGTGTCAAAGGAATCATACAGGTAATTTTCCAGCGTTGTCATTTCCCTTGGTGAAAGTTTGTGTGTACAGTCCGAGTTGGATTGCACTAGTGCCTAAGCAGATGCAATTATGAGCGCAAAAGTCTGCAATTTGTGTTGGTTGTGCTAAAATGACAGCAATGGAGATCTTTGCAGGTCTCAAGATCTATAGGGGATGCGTATCTTAAGAAGGCGCAGTTCAACAAAGAGCCTCTACAGTCCAAGTACAGACTGCCTGAACCTTTCTACAAGCCCATCCTTAGTTCAGAGCCATCAATCTTAGTGCATAAACTCCAACCAGAAGATGAGTTTCTCATATTTGCTTCTGACGGTCTATGGGAGCATCTTAGCAACCAGGTGGCTGTCGAAATTGTGCAAAGTTTTCCTCGTTATGTAAGTTCCCATCCTCACTTATATTTCTACCGTATCAGACTACTGAATCTACTAATTATAGTTCACTCATTTCATCTTCCGGATACTAAATTCGTCATTAATCACCATTTGGTTTTTATATAAAATAGAGATAATAAATACTTTATATGGATAAATTTCTAATTTATCCATTATTAAGAGTCATATAAAATAGATATAATAACTACTCTGTGGTCATTTTGTCTGTCCCCGTTATTTCCAATTATTCAAGTGCAATGTACGTGATTTTTAATAATTTGACCATCATTATTAAATAAATAAATAATAATAATAATCTTGTTCATCTAATTAATTTTAATTATCATGTAATTAAGTCACATTTAATTTAAATACTAACTGTTGTTAATTATATTTTATTTTTATATTTTGTATAAAAGTAAGTTATATTATATTATCCATGCAAATTTTAAAAATTAACTCATTATGTATATAATTAAAATAAGTTAATTATTGAATTATATAAAAATTATTAAGAAATTATAAATTCAATATACAAGTGAAAACCATTGTTGTTGTATTTTAAATTACAATATGCTATCATTTTTTTTTACAGTGTCTTCTTAATTTTTTTAATTAAATTATTCATCAAATTGTTTTGTTCTCATAATTTTATATTTGCATTTAAAAGTCAAAGCATCTTTGAATATGAATTTTAAATCTAATTACGACCTTAGATGAAGCTTTTGTGATAAAGATGATAATAAATTTTATTATATACAAATTATCTTACCTATTATAAATTTATTTTTTTAATATTAGTTATCTATTTTTTATATATAAATTGCATTTTTTTCAATATTAGTTATCTGTTTTTTTATATATATAAAATATAAGGATATAGTTGAAAATATTCAATGAAATCCGATTCAAACATATATGTTTGTGTCATAGTCTAATAATAAATATTTGATACTTAATTATTAAGAAACAATTAAAAATATAATATTTAACTACTATAATATATATATATATATATATAACCTATTAATTAATTAATTACTATGAAATTGTATATATTCCATTTAACTATTATATAATGTACACTTAGTTATAAATTACTATAATTGATCATAACATAATTACCTAGTCCTAATAGAATTGAACTTATAATTAATAAATTATTAATATTATTCACTAATAAATTAAATTATTAAATGATAAAATTAATCCAATTAATTAATTCAATTATGTTGATTTTTCAGTAAATTTATATGTTCCTTCTATTTCCACTTTTATATATAGTATAATAAATGATTAAATATTAGACTCGTTATTAATTAATATTAGTTTCCATATATATATTTTTTGTTTTTTATTAATGTATTTCATCTTATTATAACATAGTGAATTAGAAGAGTGCATGTTTATCTTAAATTTTATCAAATTATTAATTTACTCATTATTAAGAGTCATATATAAAATAGATGTAATAAGTACTTTTACTATCATTTTGCATATCTCTTAATTCTTAATAGTTGGATTAATCATTATTAAATAAATAATGATAATAATTTTGTCCGACAAATTAATTTATTACTTTTAATTATCATATAATTAAGTCACATTTAATTTAAATATTAATAATTGTTAATTATATTTTATTCTTATATCATAATATATATAAAAAAATTACACCAAATTATTTGACCTATTGATTATCTTGCCCATTATAATTATTAATTTATTTACTATATACAAATTATTTTGTCTATTATATATTTTTTACTGTGCCTTCCTAATATTATTTTTTTTAATATTTTAATAAACAAAAGTGAATTACATTATACTCTTATAGATGGAGTTTTAAAAACAAAAAAGTTCAATGGGTAATATTTAAATGATAATTAATTTTATTTGGGCCAAGAAAGACACGAATAACATTTTTTAAAATAAATTTATAGGTAATTAATATTAGATTTACTATCAAAAATTGTTATCTAGTCCTAATAGAATTAAATTTCTAATTAATGAATTATTAATACTATTCATTAATAAATTAAATTATTAAATAACAAAATTAATTCAATTACTTAATACAATCAAGTTGGCATTTCGGTAAATTTATCTGTCTCTCCTTATTCTCACTTTTATATATAATATGATATACAAAATCCATCGGGAACATAATGCGGGATTCTCTTAAATTGATATAGAACTAGAAAGCATATCAAACTAAAATCCCACTATCCTAGAGGATCATGTCGATTAAAAATAGAGTTAATGACCTTTAATATTGAGCTGACTAGTCCACATTTTAAAAAAAATATCATAGTTATGGCAAGGATTTCTTTTTGGTTAGTGGTGAGAGTCATACAAAATTAGATTTTCCCTCCCTTCTACTATTTATAAGATCTTAAAAGACGAAGGTGGCCTATGGTATCACTGAAAGTTGGACTATTTATCCCGATGAACTTATCATGGTATTCTGTTCCTCAAACGCAGGGAATCGCCAAGAGGCTCATTAAAGCTGCGCTTAAAGAAGCAGCAAAGAAAAGAGAAATGAGGTACACAGATCTAACAAAAATTTATCGAGGAGCGAGGAGACATTTTCATGATGATATCACAGTCGTGGTTCTGTTCATGGATTCTCACACGAGCAGTAGAAACTCCGACAACTACTGTTCATTTTCAATTCGAGGAGGAGGAATCATCCTCACCCCAACCAACTCGTAGTTTACAAGGTTAAAGTGCACTTCTTGCTATCCCTGGCATACATGAACGATGAAACCGCATTTGGTATATTGCCTACTGAACATTTGGATACAGAAACTGGATATGCAAGCAGATATATAGAACAGAACCACATCTATCAAGTAAATGTTAGCTGGAGCAGATCTCACTTAAGATTGTTGGCAGTGTTGCAAATGCAGCTGATTGATCTTTAACGCATGTAAACTGATAAATGCGAAGTAAATTCTCTCGTTCAAATCCACCGACAATGCTTTCGAGCTAATTTTTCCAAGGGGAACCTCTTCCTCCTTCCTTTGAAGATGAGATTGTCTCAAATATTTAGACCCCACCGTCTGCTTTCTGCCAATTACATCATCTTTTACGGCAAGAAGCAACTTTGCTGCTATAGCTATAATTTGGCACAAATGCAAGTTCGAACTGTAATGGCAAAATACATCACAAAAATCATTATCGTTTATTCATTGTGTACTCCACATTCAAGTCGTCCCAATAGACTATTTCAATTCACAAACTTGGAGATGTTACATATAACTCAACTTCCTCCCCCAAAAGGCAAGACAAAAACTGATAGGAGCAGTACAACCACAGAAAGAGAAATTAAAAAAAAAAAAAAATTGTGCTTCGGTAACTTTGAAATAATGCAATTAAAGATGGCACAGAATTGCCCAACTACAATTATACCCGGCTTACAAAAACGACATGCCAAACCGTATTTCCAGATATATTTCAGATATCTGTATAAAAAAGTGCACTAATAAATGCTAAATCACTGCTATCACCGAACTTATATCCAAATAAAACTACAAAATCATATTAGAGTTGAACATCACAATAACACAAAAAACCACGTTCCTAGCTAATCATGTAATTACCAAACATAAATAATAGGCTAAACATAATAAAAGGGAAAAACTTGCTAGTGTGCTTCCATCCCACAATTCTTACAGACAGTAAACAACAAAAACCCATATGCTGTGTTTCTAACATATGAAATACTACAGATATTACATTTCCCAAAACCAAACACATCTTCCAGTACCAAAATCCTACCTTGAAGCTCAGGCAATTTACTGTAAGGCCAAAAAGAAATCAACAACACCTTAGTAGAGTTCACAATTCTCAAAATCAGCAACGGATATCAGAAATTCTGCTGTAATATATACAGAACTTTTATATGAGATCCCACTTACAATCTCATGGTTAACAAATGAACTCAAGTTTCACTGACAGCTTTACCTTCAAGGAATTCGCAACATGCCATTTCCGAATGTGCACTTCATGATCAAACTTAAAAGTAACATTGTTCTATCTGTCCCTATCTAACAAATAGGGAAGCACCCAATAGACTAGAATTTGTCCTCTAATTCATGATTAATTGTCACAATATATTATATGCTCTGGTACATGATATGAGATGAAAAGTTTTTTTTTTTTTAAGGAAAAAAACTAAAAATGAAAACCAAAATAAATTATAAGAGCTAGGGTCAAGTTGAACTACAATTAGAAAATAGAATATATGCATGCTTTTAGATATGATGAATGCACTCCAATTGTATGTACTTGCTTGGTCCAATTGTAAGCTTCTAAGATGAACATGGATCTTACATTACTTCTAAGACCAACAAGTGCAAATGCCCACACAACTACAGATCTTTGCTTATATCAACCCGGACGAGACTAGCTTTGAAACTTCTTTTCTTGATTACCCATTCTGAAATGTAATTGGTATTTCATAATAGTCAGCCCATGTTTCCTAATTAAGCAAAATAACATATATTGAAATCTCAAGTTCTTGAATCTGATATAGGTACTCAGAACTCCTACTTAATACTGCTGTTTTATGAAACATCAAGAGGGTGCACAGGCCAGAGAGGGGTGTTCTACAATCAGAATCGGCAACCTTCGCATACTTTCTGCAAATCAAAAGCCTTGAGTGGATATGCAACAAATACATACCAGGAACCTAAATTAATAACTCAGAATTTCTGATATATCAGTAGATTTAATATGTTAGCTAGCTAAGGTGTTTGTTGATTGCTTGAGGCCTCACAAGGTAAATTGACACACGATGTATCTGAAACCACGTATCTTCTTTCTAACTCTAGAACTTTATCAAAGATTTGTAGAGAATCATATATCTGAGAATGAACAGTGCTTTATCAAGGAAATCATGCTAAACAATAAAGATGGGGACGGAAACCACCAAGGGAATCAGAAGTTAGAACACTGGACCTGCAAAAGATACATCAAATGAACAAAGCGTTTAATGTATTTTTCTATTATAAATGAGACAGTCTAGTCTGCAAATAATAAGCAGCACCTCCAATGTTCAAACAATACCTAAAATTTGAGGAGGAAATCTCTTTTCAGGACCCTCCACCAGCCTTGCCTGCAATTGCTGCCTTCTAATTCAGAAACAAGAAAAAATCAGTACTAAAATAGTATGGTCACAAACAACGAGGTACCATATCTATATGATGCGCAAATAGTGAACTCTTAGAAAGGTGCCTTACTGGCTCAATGTTCCCTTTGCCATTCACTGAGAGAGATTTTGACGGAGGTTGTGAAAACCTGATAGAGAAACATTAACATCAGCTCTGACCCAACAATAGCAGATACTAGAACTACACAAAGCAATTTTTAACAAACAATTTATAACACAAAGGGGTAAAAACCTCAATTCCCTAGCTTTCTTTTTGTCCTCTTCCAGAATATCTGTTTTAGAAGTTGGAGTAAATTTTTGAAGTCGAGCTTTTTTCTTTGCTTCTGCATCAGCAGTCACCGGAAGTCCAAATCTATAAAAAAGTTAGAATAGACTAGTAAAAACACTCCTGAACAATGATTGGCAGAATTGCAGCAATTCAACTTCCAAAAGCTTGTGAACAAATACCTCTCTGCTCTAGCCTTCCTCTTCAGCTCTTCTGAATTATTTAATGTAGACCTAGATTGAGATCCAGACCCAGTGCCAAACCTGCAACAGGTTATGTTAGCATATTGAAAATTTAGATGATGGATAAGAATAAAGGATTTGGGTTCTGATAAAAAATAATAATTTCATTAACTCCACAAAAATGAGAAGATCTATGTGCAGTGAGTTTTTCATGGTTCAGCAAAGTTCATCCATGGAGCACCTATTGTTGGGGCCCAGGGGGGGAAGAAGACATATACAACTTCCTTACAAAGTCCAAACCATCCCCATCCCTCCACATGATAAAGAGCAGTAGACAGTATGGATTTAAAGCCCAAACATACAGAAACACATGCACTCAACCATGCACCAAAGATTCAAATGCTGAACTTCAAAGACTCATCATCAGATTGCTGAATATACAAATGAGATAATACGTCAAACAATTTGCATTGCTGTTCAGCTCTGGACCAAAAACTCAATTTTTGAAAAGTAAAATTCACTAACAAGTGATTTTAATAACTGTTACTCTGCATAAAGTAGAATGTACACGGATATCATTAACGTCATACTAGTTAAACTTCCAAAACAGCATTAGAAAACCAATACTTGAACACTTTGTAGACACATCCTTTAGTACTTACTGAAGCGCAGCTTCAAGTGGCTGTGCGAGGTGAAAAATAAGCTTACACGCAAAACAAATATGCAGACACAAAGGAAACAAAAACAGTACCAAACTAACAAAAAGCACCGAGTCCAAATTATAAGCTATAAAATAAGGCCAAACTACTTATCATTGCATCATCCTGAAACGCAATTGCAATTCTCCAAGTTCTTTCTCCAAAAATCCATGAACTATGGTTGAAATTCTGCCCCCATCATTTTAACTTTAATTTAATCATACAAAAATCATACAAAATCGCAAATGAAAATAAACTATACAAATATCACAAACAGATGGATTGAAGCATGTTATAGAATCCCCAAACAAAAATAAACTCATGTTTGGGAGAGAATCTCAAAACCCTAACCCCGAAGTTGGTACAACAAATTTAAACAAAAAGCGATTTCTAGATACCTTTCAGCTCGAGAATTACGTTTTTCTTGCTCGGACAACTGAACAGTAATTCCAAACCGCTCAGCGCGACGAATTTTCTTCTCAGTGTCGGAGACAGCAACGATACTCCCTGAGCCGACCGCAGAGACCTTGCTACTCTTCGAATCCTCGACATCCTTATTGCGCTCGTTGGAACCCGAATTACCGGTAGATGGGGTTGTAATGGCAGAATCCTCAACTCGACCTGGATTGGCGGAGACAGGAACCGAGACGTCAATAAGTTTGCTAGGGATTCCTTCAAGAGGAGCGCTGGCAGTGGAGAGACTCTCCGCGTCAGTTGCCATTGACAGGGGACGGAAAGGAACGAATGATAGTGGAGATCGGAAGACGCCGTGAGGAAGAGGGGAGCCAAGGAGTGGTTTTATATATCGCGGCAGATAACTTAGGGATGGGAAATGGTTTAAGCGGATGGAGGAATTATTGCTTGTGAGATTTTTTTTCTTTTTTTTTGGAGTGGCGGTCAAAGTATTCATTGGTATGGGGCCCAGTTGTTCGGTTACTTTCTTGGAAATTATACGGAAATAGTGAAACTCCGTTATAGATTTATATTTTCACGGACGATCAATTCTGTTTTTAATTTTATTGAAAATAATTTTTTAAATTACAACACCATTTAAATTTTAAAATTATTCTAAAATATGCTAAATAATATATTTTTAGTATATTTTAAATATATATTAATTTAATTTTTATCAATAAAAAATAAAAATATTAAAATAAAAATAATTAATTATTAAATAAAAAATATATAATTTAATCAAAATTTAAAAATTATAAATTTTAAAACAAATTTGGTATATCTAATAAATACTTTCAGTATACTTTTTGAAAATTCTATGAAAATATATTGGAAATACTTTAATTCAATCATATATACAATCCAAAAAAAAATATTTAAAATATCACAAATTTTCAAACAAATAGTTTAATATACTCATTTGAAAATTTTATAGGAATATATATGAATATCTTGGGACAAATTGGATGTACTTTAGAGATTTTCAAAAAATTTCTTAAGTTGAATTTTCTAGAAATATTTTGAGTATACTTTTAAAAATTCTACGAGAATACATTGAGAATATTTTAGAAATGCATTGATTTAATCACACATAAAATTACAAAATTCAATACATAAAATAAAATCAAAAGTCAATCCATTAGCTATTATAAAAAAATTCAATGTATAAAATAAAATTAAAAACTAAAATTTTTTGCAGAAAATTTCTAGATCTTTACCTATTATCAATAAAGAGAAAGCGGTTGTCGACTGAAAAAATTGTTTCTTAAAAGAGAATTTAGATCTGATTTTAGACAAGATAAAAAATGATGGCTTTCAAAAGAAAAAAGATAAAAATCAGCTATAATTAGAGAAAATAACGATTAGCAACAGTGGCTGTCGAGAAGACAAAAATCGGCGATAGGAACTCTCCTAAAGACAAAAAAAAGATGAAAAATTCCGTAAAAACAAAAATCATTTCAATAAAAATAGAAAGAGTAAAAAAAAATATATAATTTTATAAATAAAATTTCCTGGCCCAGCGGACCCAGGATAGGATATGTAATTCGGTTTTGCTTCTCTTTATTAAATACATAAGCCACCACGTTATATGAACCCAGCCCACCGTGAACGCACTTTCTAGAATTTCATCTGAGTCCAACCCTTCCAAGAAAGCGAACTTCTCAGCCTCACCACCCAAAACAAAATCCCCACCTCTGCATCGCAGCCGGCAGCCCCGCCACCAGTGCCACCTTTCAGCAACCACTGGTCCTTTATATATGTTTAGTAACGCCAATATCAAGCCATAGCTTCCCTCATCTTATCCAATTAAACTGCATGCAAATAAGAGATGCCTCCGAAGGAGCAATCGAAAGCCGATTTAGCAAAGAAGCAGAAGATCGTCGAAGACAAGACCTTCGGTCTCAAAAACAAAAGCAAGAGCAAATATGTTCAGAATCTCAAACAATCCGTACGGCCCAAACCTGACCCCACTAAGATCGCCACTTAGGTCAGCTTTTCCTTCTATTCATCCTTATTTTCATCCTCATCTCTTTTTAGCCTAAGTGTCTATTCGAATTTTATGTTTGTTTGCTAAGAAGAATCAACTTTAATTTAGAGAGCTTGTGGATTTCTTTACTGTAACAGAAAAAGAAAGACGAAGACGAAGCCAAAGAGAAGGAGCTGAACGAATTGTTCAAGGTTGCTGTGAGCCAGCCCAAAATTCCTGTTGGTAATTATCCCTCTTTAAAAGAATATATTATTTGTAAATTTGTGAGCTTTTCTTCTCAATTGTGCGTATTTTGGTTGGATGTGACATCAACTATAGCCCGTGTGATCAGTTGTTGATCCCAAGTCTTTACTGTCCGAGTTCTTTAAAGCCGGACAGTGCACGAAAGGTTTCAAATGCAAATTTTCCCATGATTTGAATGTTCAGAGGAAAGGAGAGAAGATTGATCTTTATAGTGATAAGCATGACCAAGGTTATTGCACAATGAATATGTTTGGTTGTTTTTCATTATTGGGTTTTGAGCTTTCTTCCAGTTATATTTGAGATGTTGTTTTCATTTGTGTTCGGAATTTTCTCTTAAGAAACCATGGAGGATTGGGATCAAGAGACCTTGGAAAAGGTTGTGGAGTCGAAGAAAAAGGAGTATAATCAGAATAAACCTACTGACATTGTAAGTTTTCTTCTTGGAGAGAGTAAAAATCCTTGTTTTATGGAGAAAAAATACATTTGAAATTTATTTGACGATTGTTTCATGCAAAGTATACCCTACTCATCACCTTCACATTTATCTGTTGAACTTAACCTAGAATATGTCATTTTGATGTGAGGTGTTGGTACTTTGGTGGATGTGATTATAAATCTCTTACCTGCGCCAAAGAAATGGAAGGCAAAAATGACTTATTGATATAGTAATTCTCTCTATTAGGAAATTAAGTTTTGACCTTTTTATAATATTTTGAGATAAAATATCATGAAAATTGTAGATCTACAAAGTACAAATTAAGTTTATGTATTGGTGGAAGCTATTCAATATAGCATAAATAAGATGTTTCATGACAAATTTGCAAAAGCAATGATGAATAGTACACTATTTTTTCTAATTTTTGCCTTGATTTATATGAAATAATCACTTATTTTAAGTGAAATCTAGCTAGACTTCACGTTGTAGGAGTTTTAACAAATTTAGGTTGACGTTAGAGCAAAAAATGTTTGCTGGAGAACTGGAGTGTTAAAAGAAATGCACTCTGTAGCTCACAGCATAAATATCGGGTCATTATGCATGTTATTGCTGTGACCTCTATTGTGTAACAGCAACTAATGGTGAATAGTAAGGGTATTTACTGAGGAAAAATCCCATTACTCATTGGTAGTAACTTAAGAAGGCCCTGGACAAATCATTCAATAATGACCGTTATGCCTTTTCCCTTGTGTAAGGGCCATTATTTGGAATCACTTGATGTATTTTCAAAAGGCTATTGAGAGTTGTTGTCGACTCTGGAAAGGAATAAAAGAGGGCTAGATAATTTGTTTTGTATATATGTGAAAATAATAGTAAAGAGATAAAATTGGAGAGAAGTGATTTCAAGGAATTTTTGGAGCTATGATACTGGAAAAAAGTAACAATATCTAGAAAGAAAAAAGGTGTATCTGATACTTAAAAAAATGAGAGAGGGAGAGATTTTGGACCTGTTCTCTCTATAAGTTTGGTGTAAGCTCATCACATGTACACATCCAAGCATATCATGGCATACATACACTTGAAAGTGAATTTGATTAACCAAGTATAGAAAAGGATATACCTTTTTGTTTTTGAGAATTGACACTGTTTTCTATGATTTTACTTAAATTTTGGCCATAATTCAGGTTGATATGATAAGATAGAAGATTGAACATTAAATTTGTTACTTTGTTGATGCAGGTTTGCAAATACTTTTTGGAAGCTGTGGAAAATAAACAGTATGGCTGGTTTTGGGTCTGCCCAAATGGTGGTAAAGATTGTCATTATCGGCATGCTCTTCCTCCAGGATATGTATTAAAATCTCAGATGAAGGCTCTGTTAGAGGAAGGCTGACAAGATACCCATTGATGAAGAGATTGAAAATCAGGTGATAATATATTTGCCAGTGTTATCTGCCATGTTCTTTTATATTGCAGAACTTTTTTTTTTTTTAATGATCAATGCTTGTACCATCCGATGGCATTAGCCTAAACAGTTGTTCTGTGTTTCAGCGTTCTAAATTAACATCTTCAACACTTATGACGCCTGAGCTGTTCCTGCAATGGAAGAGAAAAAAGACAGAAGAGAGAGATGCTGGTTTGGCAGCAAAGCGGGCAGAGAGAGCCAAGAATGATCGAATGAGGTAAATTCATCCTTCCCTTTTTCGCTCTTCCTTCTTGGTTCTCATGCTCATAAGGGCAAATGGATGCTAAATATGTTTGTACTTGTTTTTCCCTTCCAGTGGTTGTGAGCTATTTCTATCAGATGCTGATGATGCTGAAGCATATGAGGATTATTAAAGAGAGGAACAATCTGAGGTTACTGAACAGGAGGTAAATTATCGAAAAAGAGTCTCCTTTCTGTGACTTAGCAAAATCTAGGCTATGGAGGTTATCAATTATATTATAGCCAAAATTTAGCTGTCTGATTATTTTATGGATCTGTCAATTGATCTTGTATGGTTTCTGTAATAATTTCAATCCTCTGCTCTGGTTTTGCTCGTCCTACACAGGATAAAGTTAATTCTACTGGTGATGGACCAAGTACATCCGCAGCATCAGCCAGCCATGTAGAAGATCCTCATGGTGGTGATGATGGTGTTGACGATGACGACGATGAACTAGACATGGATGGATTAAATGAGCTAGAAGCAAGTTTAGCAAAAACATCACTCCAAATTCAGGAGCCAGGCAGCGTCAATTAATTAAGAGATGCAGAGTCTGTTGTCTACATGCCTTTTAAAAATGTTGACTCCATGATCCTGCCGCAGAAGGATGGCCCTGACCTGCGATAACTCGTGAGCAGTAGCAATTGGTATTTGGCGAGATCATAGCTAAGTTATGAGCCTTTCCTGGTTTTAGCAATACATGTTGACATGATACCTCCAATTTATTATTTTAAATGAGTGTCGGAGTCTTTTTGGAAGTTTGTACCAAGACTGGCCTTGCTCAATTTGTGTTTAGTGATGATGCTAGGTTTCCCCCCTAGTAAATAATTATAAAATACTAGGAAGAGGATCATTAAATGTGGTTGCGGGTCTTTGATATATTTCTTGAGCCTTGAAGTATATGGCGATGCCATGTTTGATATCTTCACATTGGAGTTTAATTAGATCCGTCAATGAAATTCTGGGTCCAATGTTCGATATCAAATAAAGAGGCCTGATGACTTCATTTTCGACAGCAGCCGCTGCAGATCAATTGCTCATAGTCATGGGGATCTTGGTTGGATTCTAAAATTGGGAAAACAGAAATTTCATCAAGGAATAAACACAATGTCAGAGAAATTTTTGAGTAAGATAAGAAGTGAATAGACCAACAGGGGTGTATTGGATTGGGATTTTAGAAAATTTTAATGAATTTAAAAAGTCTGGTGGTATTTAATTAATATTTATAAAGACTCTATGAAAAAGGTATTTAATTGAGATTTTGAAAGATTTAAAAATAATCTATAAAAGCAGAGTGATATTCAATTAGAATTTATAAAGGCTCTCTAAAAGCTATATTGTATTCAAAAAGTCATTGAATTTTCTAAACATCAGGCTATATACTTATAAACTCTAAACTATTTTCTTATAATTTCTGGTGAGACTTCAATAGACTGTTTTTTCTCTCTAAACATTGGAAACAAAGAAGAACAAAGATCCAGTCGCAAGTATCTTTTGGTATGCCTTTTCTCTTCTCTTTCATAGACAGTTTCTATATTATTCTTGCTTCTTGTTTGATTGATATATTGCTTAGCAATTACAATGCCGTTTCTTGTTTATTGTGTTTCATAGGCAGTTTAATTTGCTGCAATATTTATGAATAATTGGGTCGAGATTCACTTCAACTTTCACAAGTAATAGCAAAAAGATCCAATTAACTATGTGGATGATAATTTGTAGGGAGCTAACTATTAGGGATTCGATTATTTCTGTAACTTGTATAAATTTCTATACTTTGTACTGAATAAACACAAGAAATCTTCTCTATAATTCTGTCCATTTACAATATTCTTGATTTCTCTTTCTTGCTCTTTGGGATTTTAGATATCAGTCTCTTGCGGATGCTAATTTCTTTTGACAATTCTTTTTACACTTCTATTTGGGAGAGAAAATAAAGTTGGAGAATTTTAGTTTGGACATAACTCCCTTACAGAAGCTCATGGCACTTGAGAGTTTCTTTTACTCTTATTCTGGAAGATATAAAAATAGGGAAAAGTTTCTTAATTATACATGCAATTTTCCAAGCAGACAATCACTTTTACTAAAAGCAACCTCAAATTGGGTTTTGCTTTTGGCCATCTAATGTTCTAGGAGGCAGCATACACCAGAAACTTGTCATAAGAGCACGAATGTGTTAGACAATCAACTTTGAATTTGAAGCACATAAATGTGCTAGCATAGACTTATTTTTGCTTACAGAAGTAAATGATTATCAATTTAATATGATATCAAAAACTTGGATGTGGACTAAATATTGTTACTTTAGTTTGAATCATTACCCTCTGATGTGTGCGATAAAATAAGTGATATTATTCTTATGGATATGTGGTGGATGAGTTAACATTAAATTTGATTGTTACTTTACTTTACTTGATTATTATGATTTTTTTTTAATTGTTATTTTGATTAGTAAGATTGAAATGTAAGATACAAATCAAAGAAATAACAAGGCTAAAGAAAAAGGTGGGGAAAAATATAAATTATGGACTATTGAAGAAACTAATGAGTTACTAAAACTCATGGTTGATGCTGCAAATCAAGGTTGGTGTGATAACAATGGCTCAATAAGTAAAAATATTGTTGAGAAAAGAATATTCCCTATTCTAAATGAGAAACTTAGATGTGAAAAAGATTATTCTCAATATTTAAGCCGTTTGAAATAGTTCAAACAAAAATACAACAATTATTGTCAACTTTTACGCTTTAGCTTTTGGTTTGGATGGAATCATGTGACAAAAACGTTTCCTGCTCTAGATGAAGTTTAGAAAGACTACGTGTATATATATATAATTTCAAGAAGTGTATGAATTATATCTATATTTCATATATTGATAATTTTTTGTTTTACTTTACTAGTCTCATCCTAACCACAAAAGTTATAGCTCAAATACTTTTTGGAGACTGAATATTTGAGAATTGTAATTGGAAATGGAATTGCTGTTGGAACACATGCGATTGGATTAGGAGATGACACAGATACAAGAATAAATATGGAAGAAAAAAGTAGAGGTTTTGCTTTAGATGACTTGGTTTATGACCATAATATTGCAACATTTACATAGAATGAGACACAAGATTCTTTACATCAGTCTCCATTTCACCATTATTTCACTTCACTGCAACCTTCAAAATCTATTAATGCATATGCCCTTTCAGCACCAAAAAGACGCAGTAGAAGTGAGTTTGAAGGAAAATCTACTTCTTTTGAGTACAACAACAGCCAATCAGAAATCATAAATAAATTTACTACTTCTGTTGATAAGTTAGCTCAAGCTATTAGTTTATTTAATAGTAGTAAATACAATTGTTGGTATCTTATTAAAGAAATACTAGGCTTAGATAAACGTAAACATTATAAGGCACTCAAATTGCTTAATACTAGGGCAAAGAATATTGAAATTTCAAAAATGACTCTAGTTTTTTTTTTTTTATGAACTTTATTATTGTTTTGGTTTTTATGTGTGTTTTTTTTCAAACTAGTAAAACATTAGGTTATGTGATTTTGTTTAAACTTTAGATAAGTAAAAAATTATGGTATTTCAAGATGTTTATTGGTTATGTTTATTCTTATAATAGCTTCTATTAATGAAGAATGGTAATTGTTGTAGCTAATGAAATTTTGCTTATGCATGATTTGGATTCTCTTTTTTGAAACATTGTACTTTGTCTCCATAATAACGTTCTGAATGGACAACATACACAGAGACGAAGAAGTAGAAAATCCAGAAGTGGAAGAAGAAGAGATGGATGAAAGATGACATAGCAACTATTAAATATTTGCCGACAATAATTCAAGCAATTCTTTGTGTACTGAATGAGGTTATAATTAATGTCTCGTGAACATGTTAAACGTCCTTTAATTATATGACCAATAACTTCAAGTGGGTATGATTATATACATAAAGTTTTAAATGAAGATCCAAACAACTTTTGACAAGTATACAGAATGTATCCTGATGTATTTCTCAAGCTGTCACATCATTAGAGAACAAATAATCTTACAAGATACAAGGTTTATTTGTATTGAAGAAATGCTTGCAACATTTTTACTCACTATCGGTCAAAACTCTAGATATTGCTTAGTTCGTGAGATATTTGATCAATCACATTTTACCACTAGCCAAAATTTCAATAAAATTTTGAGAGTATTAAATATAATTGCATTAGATATGATGGCTAAACCAAGTTTTTCAGTGCAAGAAAAAATTAAAGAAAGTATGATATTTTAGAAAGTATAGCCAAAATTTCAATAAAATTTTGAGAGTATTAAATATAATTGCATTAGATATAATGGCTAAACTAAGTTTTTCAGTGCAAGAAAAAATTAAAGAAAGTATGATATTTTAGAAAGTATGTTTTTATTTTTAAGGTATTATATTATTGTTACTATTATTTCTATATATTGTTATTATTATTGTCATCTTTCTAATTTCTTTTATTTATTAAATTACTTTAGGATTATATTGAAGCTATTGATGGTATCTATATCCCAGCAATGATAGCTAAACATGATAAAAGTAATTATTGTAATCGTCATGGAACAATTTCACAAAATATTTTAGCAATTTGTAATTTTAATTAGAAATTTATTTATATGCTCAGTAGTTGGAAAGAATCTATATATGATTCTAAAGTATTAAATGATACTTTTTCAATGAATAATAGGCTTAAAGTACCTTAAGGTATTTTTTTCTTAATTTTTTTTATTTCACTTTTTTATTTAGCATCTTATTTATTGTATATATCAAGTAAATATTTTTTAGTGGATTGTGGATTTCCAAATCGGCTTCATTTTTTAGCTCCTTTTCAAGGTGTCCATTATCACTTTCGAAATTTCTATTGTCAAGGTCGTCATCCAGAAAATACAAAAGAGTGTTTAACCTTCGTCATTCAGATGAATTTTCAGTTAAATCAAATGTTGAAACTTCATTATCCTCACATATACCAATTAATTAAGAAGAAGAATTTGAACCACTTCTTGAAACTCAAGAGCAACAAAGAAATACTGCTAATGAATGAAGAGCTATGATAGCTAATGATATGTGGAGCAATATTGAGCATATGAATGCTAATTAATATTAGATTTTTTTTAAAAATTTCATACAGGAGTTTGTTAGATTTTTTATACAAATTTTTACTTTTTTTTTTTTAGTTTTTTCCAAACATTAGTTAGTTTTTTTGGTATAAATTTTTATTTTTTATACTATAACTCTTTATTATGTTTTTTCTTTCAAAAATAAATATCTTAATTATTAAAAAATTAATTAATAGCTCTATTTTATAGATTATTTTAAAATTTTATTTTGATTGAATGAGAAATATAAATTTATAGCATCCAAATATATATTTATCAAAATCAATAAAAGTTTGTCAATGTCTATAAATATCTATCAAAATCTTAAAAAATAAATTTATAAATTCTGTAAAAGTCATTAAAAATCTATAAACTCTCTAAAAGTTATTCACTTAAAAAATTTATAAATATTTTTTAAAATTCTAATTCAATTTACCCGAGAATTAAAGGTAATACTGAGTCCACGTATTCAAATCCATTAAAGAATTTGAAAAGAGGGAGCACCACTGACTCATCCATGGTAGGCTTAATTTATTTTCAGCGTTCCTGCTTATGGTCATCATGTGGTTGCGTCCTCTTCGGTTGGCCGAGCAAGTAAAATCAATGATCATGTCTAGCTGTCTACTTAGAAAAATATAATTTTATAGTCTGAATTTTCTCTTATAGAAAAATAACTCGTGAATAAATAGATATTTTTTTTTTTTCTTATTTGTCTAAATTTAGATTACGATTTTATTAATAAATCAAGTCGTTAATAATAAGAAGAATTTTTTTTTTTTTTCCCTTTTCACATTGTATTCTATCAATGGTTACTTTACAAATAAAATTATAAATGACTTAATCTACAAATGAAATTATAAAAACGTGATTTAGTCAAGAGTTGTTCTGATCAATGACGAAGAACATGTGTGAAAATAAATGCTTTTATTTGGCTCACATCAGTTAGGCAGCATACAACAACAATCCAAGGCATATTGGCCCACATCTGCGCACGACTTGTTAACCTTGAAACTAAACAGGGGATTTGCCTCGACTAAGTGGATTATATTATTGACCAATTTCCACTCTTATCATATTTGCACACTAGTCATTACCTCGTTTTTCATTACAAAAATAGTAAATATATCCCA
Organism: Balakata baccata; assembly: GCA_949630135.1. Lineage (NCBI taxonomy): Eukaryota > Viridiplantae > Streptophyta > Magnoliopsida > Malpighiales > Euphorbiaceae > Balakata > Balakata baccata. Next base: position 23,555 of record CATIWF010080348.1, on the reverse strand, counting down.
ACAAGGAAACAATGCACAACTTCTGCTGGCCCATTTGTTCCCTAAAATTGTACAGTACACAAACAAACTAGAAAGGCTTTACACCTTTTTATCTTCTTTGGGTAATCCCACGAGAAAAGATATTTAATCTGCTGCCTCCGAATAATTGGCCTTCGATGGCCTTAGCCATGCAGCAGCAGAAACGCAGTTGTTTTCTTCATCCTTTCACGTTCACTTGCTCAGTTTGAGTTTAAAACAAAAATGTCATTCACTCTTAAAAAAATACTAATAAAAAAAAAAAAAGGGAACGAAAGAGCAACCCCCCACTGAATTCTACATGTATAACTAATATTTTATTTGCAAACAGGAAAGAGTATTATTGGTTTGATTCATCATGGATCCGGTCCAAGTAAGTATTGTTCGAACGATAGTGAGCGAAAAACTAATTGACTAATAACTACGCACCCAAAAGCTAACTTACATGACGAAGATACCACGCTACTGCTATCCAGTAATGCAAGAAAAGAAATACAATACGAAAGCAGAAAGGTTCCAGGAAATGAAATGGAAGTATGAGCCTGGTTGGTCAGAATCTGATTCCCATCAGTATTATATGTGCATGGAACCATTTGGTTGAATCTGCTTGAGTTTCTTTCTAGCCATTGCTCTACCTGCTTTGGCTATGATGCTGACAAATTCATAGACTATATTCACTTTGATTTGACCTCTCTTTGGAGGAAGCCTGCAGCGTTTTTTCTTCTTTTGCTGAGATTCAGTAATTCCATGAGCAATGGCCATGGCTAGCTACCTGAAACCGGAGAAAGAAAGCAAGCAGACGGGGAAACAAAGAACAAAACTTGGGTTTGTCCTTTGACAGAACAGTAAATAAAGAAGTGCAGAAGAAAGACTGGTAGGGGTATATATAACTTAAAGTATTGAATTGGTCTTGGACAGTTCCAATGCTGAAGAAAGACTGATATATATATATATATAAAGGAGTATCCATACACCGTAGTCTTGGGGGGGTGGGCCGCTGCTTGGTGTGCTTCATGGGTCAAAAACATTTGAAGTGACATTTTTAGTTGATAAAAACATGAAACAAGAGGAAAAAGAAATGAAATTGCCATGATTGGTTCACCCACTTGTTTCTTTCATAAACTTTCAATAATTTCAAATAAAAATAGAAAGGGGGTCGACCACACGCGTGGTACTCGAAATTTAATTTTTGTTGAATAAAATAAGCTGCTTAATTTGCAAGGAATGCTATCTCTGATTCTAACTAAGGATGCATCCAAAATTGATATTTTCAAATGATATCTTTGTATCTATTGCAAGACTAAAGATTTCATTCGCATCCATTCACACACAAAATTGAAGGTCTTATTATAACCTAGCCCGTTCACACTCAAATTTGTGAATCTTATTAAATTATATAACCTACCACACACGCAGTTGTGGCTCTTATAACTATTCACCGCCTCTAAGATCAAGTTCTTGAAAGCTAACTAGTCTTTGGAATCAAATCTCCGCACCGTTAACTCGATTAAGAATTATCATTCTAGTTGATTTGTAAAAGATGAAATTATGCAATCAATCTCTTCTTAATTGGGATAGGGGAATAAAATTATCACAACTGGAATGTCTTCAAGCAAAGGAAAAGTTGTTAAATGAGGAATGAACAGTTATGATGGCTTATTGGCTTATGAAGAATAAAAAGGAAAGAAATCAAAGTCTATGCCCCCATATTGACCTGACAAGCTTACAAAGTCGAGAATGAGTCCAATGTATTAGCTTACTTGCAGTCTAACTAAAGTTGTCATTGCCTGCCATGAAAATGACTCCAAGAGTTCCTGTACAAAGAAGAGCAGACAAGATTAAAAGGTGTCTTCTTGCAGTGAAGGGAAAATCAAAAGTGGGTACAGAGTAGGATTTCACAATTCTTAATTACAGGAACATAATGCATGTCAAGTATATTCTGGCTGCGTGTTTACCATCTACAGTATTGATAACCATGGCTTATTTCCTCTCCTGACTAAACAGAATTGGAATACGACTCCTAGAACAGGAGTCCTAGTTAGTATTTTCTATTCAGACACGAAATTCAAGCTCTATATATAACATATATTTATGTTACACTATAAACTCAACATCTATTCAATATTCTCAAATACATTGACAAGTTGATGCTCATGGCAATAATCTTGTTAGCATGAGATGAAGTATAGCACCATGGCATTATTCCACATATCTCTAGCTTCCACAAGTATTTGCTTGTCAACATCTGCTCTAAGGAGGCTTGTCACAGTCGCTGCACCTCAAACAAGCCCTCAGTATTGGACTGTGAAGATAATCTACGAAGGAACATAATAACCTAAATCGGGTCCATGAGTTTATTCAAAAATAAATTTTCATGTATGTAAAATAATCATTTGCATCAAACCCAGTAAAACAAAACCAAAAAGCAGAAACCTGCCAGGGGCCATAGTTTCCGACCATCACCAGTTCACCACCAACACTACAAAGACACCAGGAAGAACAAAAGCTAAAAAGAAAAAGACGTAAGAGGAAGAAGAAAAGATCCAATATTGTAATTTAATGGCCACACATCATTTCTCTTTCCTGAAATAATTGGGAAAAAAGCATTCGACATTTCGACTGATTATTAATGTCGACAAATATGAAAATTTTACAACTCAATGAAGAGTCAAAGTATTCAAAACATATATTTTCTACAAAAAGAACAAAAATAGGAAGTATTCTTTACTAGCTGTATTTACTTATAACTCTGATTCGTACACTCATTTCCTTATGTACTTGATCATACTTGTACAGCATAGGCCATTCTTTCTTGGAGAGTTACAGAAGTTTGTTGAGTTGCATCACCTAATTGGTGAAAGGATAGTGTAGACTAAAAGAAATGTGATAATAATAATGGCACCAAAAAGAGTAAACCTTGGACTGGTCCATAACATGAGATTGGACCTCTCTGTTCTCTTGATAGGATCAACCTCTTCAGATAGTGGATAGTTGGATTGCTTTGGATTCCAACTCACATACTTGTTTGGAGAGAACTGAGAAAAGAAGGTCTTCTTTCCTTGCTTCTTGAAGTTCGACCAGGCCTTGTCCCAGTCTGTTGAGAATTTATCACCTGTCCCAAAAGTGCATCAAATAATGTTGGCATGAGACGTTCTGTTTCGGCAGTAGAAAATTGTAAGTTGCACTCACATATGTGAAGACATAGACATTATCTAATATGTGAAAGAATTGTAATCTATTGCAAGCTTCTTGATTCATAATTCAGAAATACCATGCAGCTTGGCAGAGCAAGGTTTCAGTAATTTAAGTGAAATTGTAGATTATGTGATAGACAAATATGTGAGATTCAAATCAGAATTGGAACATGAAATTAGGATTCCTTTGCTTGTTACATATCTGTCAAAGGCATAGACAAAATAACAACCAAAAAGCATGATCGATGTTTCAGCTTGCACAAAATATACAAATACACGATCTTGATCACAATTGTATATGCAAAGGTACAATAGTAAGCAGTTCATGTCGATTTACATCAATTTGTAAGATATAATAACGGACAAGGTCATTGATCTTGTGGTTATTTGGAGTGTCGTGTAGCTTTGTTCAAAAAAAATTTCTTCGGGTACCTTGTTAAATCGTTGGATAAATATTTTCATGACTGATAGATATATACTTGATTAAATAAAATATATGAATAGAAAAATAGCAAAATATTGAACATGACTGAGATAATCTTTTTATGGGGGAACAATCAACATAAATTCACCCACTGAGGTTCTAAATACGGTGCTCAATCAACACAAAAGAGCCTGTATCAAGAACTAAAAAAAAAAAAAATCAAGTTTCAAACTTGCTGCAGATGGTGGAATTTGGGATGACAATTATCAATTTGTTAAAACTCTGATTAAGGGCAGAAATAAGTGATGACTACTTCTACATAGGTATATTCTATTCATGAAGAAATCAAATATCCACTAATCAGTTAAACAATCTCCCCAACTAAATTGATAAATCTTCCTAAACAGAGTTCTATTCTAAAATAGAAAGATTCATATAAATCCCATAGCAACTCTGTAGGCTATAATATAAACAGCTATTCTTCCCAAGCTATCAGGTGCGAAATCTTATATCCACACACTAATACTACATTCTACCAATACAATTCTCAGTCAATTTTCACATCATAGGAACATGAATTAAGACTCAAACCCATCTCAGATAAACAAAAATTTAATCAATTCATTCCCCCAAAATGACATTTTTTATTTCTTTAGGTCAGATTCGAAGGCATACCCTTATCATTGCCATTTTGGTTGGGTTGCTGAGAGTTCCTTTGCGAGCAGAAAGGTCTAAGATAAGAGTAAGAATGGGAATTGAAAGAAGATGAAAAGTTTTGTAATGTTGAAGAGGAGAAGCTATAAAGCAGAGAAGCTTGAATATCCATTTGCATCCAAACAAAGGTTCCCTTCTGCACTCTGCCAATGGCCACTGGTTACAGTGGTTAGACCGCAGACCACACCACCACCCAATAGATTCTTATCCCTTCTTCATACACTCAACTTGAATCTCTCACCTTAGAGAGTGACACGTGGTCATATGGGACCTTCTGAATCCAATTGCCCGCTCATGCTCTTTGAGAATTTTTTAGTAATTTATATAAGTCACACGTGGTCATATTATATTAGTGATTTAGATTTTTTTTTTATCATATTAGTAATTTAGCATTATTAAGGATAAAATTATAAAAATGTCATTATCCAAAAAAGTGTATGTATATATATATCCTAAATTATACATATATATTGGTAGATAACTAGTATATAATTTTTAATTTGTCTTGTTCATTTTTTTTAGGGCAATCATGTTATTTCAATATGAATTTTTTTAGTTTAGTTAGATAATTTATTTCATTTATACTTAAATTTACCTTTTTTAAAAAAATTCTTACTCAGCATTGATTTCCTTTCTAAATTTGGAGATAATTTACGCACTGAATCTTATAATAAATGTGGAGATAAAATTAAAATATAAAATGTGTTAAATGACCATAAAAATTAAATTAAATTAAAATTAGGGTTTGAGGTTTCTTACTTGCTGGAGATGGGGCAACACCTAATCTCATCAGTTGCTTTTTTGGGCCCTTAATTTTCTCTTCGGCTTTCTACTGTATGATCACGGTTTTGGTTGGTATAATTATATCATGGACGTGAGTGTTCAAAGTCAACTTACATGTGCCAATTTTTTTAATACATTATTTAATAATTGTAATTTTTTTTAAGTTAATAACTATTTTTTTTTGTGCAATAGTAGATTTTATTTTTTTATTTTTTTACTGAAATTTATTTCCTCTTGATTGTTTCTATTGTGTATGAGTTGATTTTATTTTTGTAATTTTTAGAGATTTTGTTTTTTGTATTTATTTTATTCTCATTTCTCTTCTTCTTATTTTTATGCTATTTGATTTTTCAATTTATTTATATTTATTCGATTTATTTTTCTATATTTCTTTATTCAATTACAAATGGATGAACATATTTCATTTGAAAATACGATTTGTGAGAATTTGATTTGTAAGAATTCGGATAATAATCAAATATAAATGAAAAATGTTATAGAAACATATAATGAATCTACAGTTATAAAATAATATATTTATAATCATTAAATAATAAATATAAACTTTTAAAGCAAATAATCAAATATAAAAGAAAAGATAAAAGAAATTTATGCAATCAAATAATGAATTTAAACATATTAATAAAATAATTAAATAAATAAGAAAAGATGAAATAAATTTATGAAACAAAATAATGAATATATGGTTATAAAATAATATATATACAGTTATTAAATAATGAACCTAAAAATATAAACAAATAATTAAATATACAAGAAAAGATGAAACAGATTCATAAAAATAAATAATGAATTTACATTTATAAAATGATATATTTATAGTTATTAAATAATAAATTTACAGTTATAAAATAATATATTTATAATTATTAAATAATGACTATATAATTATTAAAATAATATATCTATATTTATAAAATAATGAATCTATATAAACAAAAATTAACATTATCTTATGCACCAACCAATATATCTTTGGAGCACGTACTATCATACATTGCGATGCATAATATAACAACCCCAATAATAGACTTAGGCCAGGGCCCCGCTCTCACAGGCTCATACCTAGTGTGAGTGTTTTTTTTTTAAATTTTATCCAAAATCGGGCTCGAGTATCTTTTGGGCTGGATATTGGACCCAGGAAGTAATTGAAAATTGAGGAAATACATTTTATATTCTCTTATTTATTAAAAAGACTTTTTAATATCTTTTTAAATTTTGGACTTTTAAACTATTTCATTAAATTAAAAGATATTTTTACTATATTTTTTATTTTTTAATAAATAATAACTTTATGACTTGTATAACTTTATTAATTTAAATCCTATTTTTTCTTCTAATTTTTAAGTTTCTTATATATATATATATATATTTTTTTGAATATTTGAATATGTTTTAACTATACATTTAAAAATTATGAATAAAATATATGTAATATAAATATGTTGAATAATTTTTTTAAATGTATTATATTTTTTTAAATATATTTAATAATTTGAACAATATATAGATACACAATACTATAGATATATATATCATATACCTGTTATATATTTTTAATGTATATTTAATATTTTGAACAACATATAGATATATTTATCAAAAAATAAATATAGTTATATTCAAAACATATATTATATATTTACAATACTATAAATATACAAAACATATATATAAATATATATATATATATATAAGGTAATTTTTTATGAGGGAGAAAATTGAGAGTGATTGGTGTAAATAAGAATTCTAATATTAATGGAAAATATTGCAAATACTTTAGATGGAGACATTTCCAAATATGTAATTTTTGGAAGAAAAAATTAGTTGAAGAGTTGTTTTTGGTAGTTTTAAATTTCTAATGTAAAAATGTTACAATATATAAAGAAAAAAAGTAGTTGTATCAAATTTCCATTGAAATTTCTATTTAACATAATTTTCTTACCAAATAAAATTAGATAATTTAACACACCTACTTTTTTCTCTAACATTTTTACATCAGAATTTTAAAATTACTAAAAAAACTTTTAACTTATTTTTTCTTCCAAAAATTACCGATTTGAAAATGTTTCCGTCTAAAATATTTGCAATATTTTTTATTAATATTAGAATTCTTAATTACACCAATCACTCTCAATTTTTGCACTCATAAAACATTACCTTATACATACATATATATGATATAGCTCCTAAACTATATCATATAAAACAAATTACTTATCACCAAATCGAATTGACTTACTGTTATAGTTTGAAGAATCTAATATATAAAATACCTAATTATACTTAATTTAAAATTAAAAAATTTATTTATATTAAATTAAAACCGAAAAAATAACACGCTTTATAAAATATAATTTAGAGATTAATTTGCGATCAGCCGCACATGCACTAAAAAATTCAGGTTGGGGTTAGTTGGACGAGTGGAGATCCAGCAATCACGTGTCACTTTTTGAATTGTGGGAATTAAATATTGGCCACCCATGTCATTTTGTGGTGTACAACCACCCACACATATCTTTCCCAACACTCACTTCAGCCCGCCCCACTTCCCGTTTTCGTTATTTTTCACAATGTCGAGCTCTTTTAACATTGGCAGCAGCCGAGTGAGAGATATCCAAAATGAAAAAGCTAAGATAAGAAAGAATCATCCGTTCCCTCCAATATGCAATGGCAATTGTCATTTTATAGTGTAATTTGGACAAAATATTTCTGTTGAAACACATTTACCGAAACTCCACTCTCAATTTCTATTCCAAATTTCCAATATCACTCGCTCTCAGAAATGGTAAAACGCTAACTCTTCCTCTTCATCACCCAACCAGCCGCCGCAATCTATGGCCACCTCATCATCTACATCCACCATTACGTCTACATCAACTGCTGATGCCTCAGGCAAGAAGGTTAGAAAGCCCTATACCATCACCAAGTCCCGGGAAAGCTGGACTGAAGAAGAGCACGATAAGTTTCTTGAGGCTCTTCAGCTGTACGGCCCTTGTCTTTCTGTATTTTTTGCTCGTCAATTTGATTGTTTCCTCTCTTTTCTCAGTACTTTTGCTCCATAAGTGATTTTAATTTTTATTTATTTATTACCTTCATTTGTCACTGTTACTGTTTCTGTTTGTTTGCTAGCTTGCTTTTCGTCTCTTTGTTTCGCTTTGTCAGTCAATTTGTGTATATGTAAATAATGAGAGAAATCTTGAGAGGGAAAGCAATTTCGATTCTGATAATAATAAAAATGACTCTAATAAACATGTTTTATACAAGCTTAACTCGTAAAAATGTAAGCCTAATTAATTCCCAAGAAATGTGCCATAAGAGGTGCTTAATTATAACAGACAGAGTTGGATGATGCTCGGTTCGGGCATTCTGATGCTGTGCTCAGTGTCACAGGCCCACACTTGGGACCGTATGGCGCTCACTTGGATAGTGTTCAAGCAAGCCAACCAAGAGTTATTCCGCTAATTCTGCATATAAGATGGGACATGGGTTAGATTCAAGCCAACGACCGAATAACCAATAGCATTTGCAAGCACGGTATGACAACATAATCAAGATAGCATATAAACACAAGAAGTGATCATATAAACATGGCATCACATAAAAGAGGCACAACCGCATAAAGAAAGACACATAATGAGGAGAAATCGAGCTAGTATTTCATTGATATTCAATTCGGCATTATAAAGATGGCTAAGCCATTGTTTAATGTTCGTGTGGGCAGGGAGGCAACACACAAGGCGAACAGGCTCGTCAAGCATCCGATCCGAGCAACTAGTCCAATTGGTGACTAGTCACTCCCCCTTAAAGAGCATAAGGGGCATGTTAAGGCTTGGCAGGAGGAAACATGAATATGTTCCACCCAGCACCTATTTGAAATTACAAAAATAAAATTAATTTAGAAAAGATTGTTTCGCCCTTTCATTACAATGTTCTTCCCCCCCAATTATAAGATGGCCTACAAGATGACCCCCCTTACACTCTCCCCCACTCAAATCTGCAGGCCGAAGGAGGATAAGTTTTCGGCTTTCTTTCAGGTGATCTCTGTCTCCTTGGCCTTTCCACATAACTAACTATTCTTTGAATTGTCGCCTACTGAATGACTGCATGCATCTACTAGAATCTCCCCCACTTATTTGTTTGTTGGTGGGTGTTTGCTGATGGCTGGTCTTGTTGCTTGTTATGGTTAGCATCTTTCTTGTCTGGATGATATGGCTTCAAGATGCTATCGTGGAACATGGGATGAACTTGTACCCACACTAACAATTATTCTTATAGTAGCTTCACCATCGTCATATCTCTTACTTGGAATTGTTGAGGTCATTAATGTTCATCTGCCCATTTCTTCATTTGATGGGAGACTTTCTCTAAATGTGCTTTTGCAATCTCTTCACTCTATCTCCATTCTTCCGTGAAAGGGAACGTCTTTGTAAGGTATATCAAGAGGGTAAGCCACTAGAGGTTATTGACCTGTAACAATTTCAAAAAGACTTTTGTTAGTAGTGGAATACTTTTAACAATTGAAACAAAATTGGGCCACCTCAAGTGAAGATGTCCAGTTTTTCCAGCAAGAATTGACAAAATGTCGCATGTATTCTTCCAAGAGACCTTTTTGCACAGGAGCCCCAAAACGAGCCCTTGAAGAATGAATAAATCATGTTTTCATAAGCTTATTTAATTGTTTCTGCAACTCAGCTAATACTGGAGGGCTAAAATTATCTTCTTTTCGCTCATAGGGTTTATTGTTGTTGGGACCACACAAGGTGTCTCATTATTAAGGAAGATGAGACAACTAGTGGCAGGCATGGGAACTGATGGCTCCAAGGAACTTTAGGACTCCCGTAGCTGATGTATCTCTAGTGTTCCCTTTTTGGATATTCTCTTCCTCCTAAAGTGAATACAGAGCATTCAATGCTCCTCTATGCGGACATTCAGCAACTCTATGAGGTCCTTGCAAAGAAAGTAAGAGATGGGCTTTATAGCTCCACTTTGCGATCTGGCCCCCTGATTCTTCGTACTTTGGAAACTAGGGACCATAGTTCGGAAGGTGAGGCCCTTTTTCTCGAGTCCTGCTTTGCTATTGAACTTCTTGTCGGAAGTCAAACCCCAATTTTGCCTCTCACTTCCTCCAAGAAATTGATTGGTCCGTTCCCCTCCCCCGGCAGAGGTCCTACTCCAGTTGTTCGAAGGATTGTCTACACTTGGGGCAAATGTGAATTTTCTTTTAGAGTTGTTTTCCGAGTAGTCATCAAGGTTTTCAACAACAGTGATAGCCGTATGATGGTCTTTAATCCCCCGTCGGTATAATTCATTTTTGGACCAAGACTCCAACCTTTTCATAAAGTTGAAAAATTTATCGGCATCTGACATGTCTTGTATATCCAAGATGAGGGCTTGGAAGCTTTTCACATATTCACGGATGGAACCTGTTTGTTGCAAATCACTAAGCTTGCAACGAGCAGTGTATGCGGCATTCTCGGGGCAAAACTGTGTTCTGAGATCCTTTTTGAATTCTTCCCAAGAGAAGATTCTCTTGCTACCACTTTTCCTTTCCTCCACTCGGCTCCGCCACCATAGTTTGACATCCTCAGCTAGATACATTGGAGCCACCCTTATCTAGTTCTCCTCTGAGCTAATCTTAGTGGCTTCAAAATAGGAATAAAAATCAAATAGAAAGTTTTCCACTTCCCTTGAATCTCGAATGCCACCGTAAGTCTTAGGCTTAGGGATCTTTATCTTGCCACATTCAGGTGAATTAGTGCCAACATTTTCAACTGCTTTCATCAACACGCTCACTTTAGTCATAGTCTCCTCCAATTCATCACGAACAGAGGTGAAAGCTTCTTTGGCTTCATTAGATAGGGACTCAACACCCTCCTCGAGAATCTTATGGGAACTAACAAGTCTCACCACCTCTTCTAGGTTCCCCGATCTGTTATCACTTGTCCCTGCACCATCACCACAAACAAAATCCATACCTTGGGTGGAATTCTTATGAATTAGTTCATGGACTACATCTGACTCGGCCATCAATGCCTCGAACAATTTTGAATTGGCTACCATAGCCAAAAGGAAATCTTGGTTAGCCACCACTGCTTTCGAAGCTTTAGATTGGGCTACCGCAGCCACAATCGAGTTTGCATCGGCCATTGCTGCTTTTAAAGTCTCATTTTCCCTTTCAAGGGCTTCGATTCGTTGAAAAATGAGCTCGAGGTCTACTGCTCGATCACCCATTTGGGCCACACTAGGCTTGCCCCTCTCAAGGGACTGCATTCTTTCTTTGAGTGCCTCAATATCACCCGTTAGGGCATCACTAGGCCTGTCCTTCTCAAGGGACTGCATTTTTTCTTCGAGTGCCTCAATTCGACTCATGGAAGTTTTTTCCATCTGTTTTTTTCAAGAGCCGAATCACTTCCACTCTGATATCAAATGTCACGGGCCCACACTTAGGACCGTGTGGCGCTCACTTGGGTAGCGTTCAAGCAAGCCAGCCAAGAGTTATTCCGCTAATTCTGCATATAAGATGGGACATGGGTTAGATTCGGACCAACGACCGAATAACCAATAGCATTTGCAAGCACGGTATGACAACATAATCAATATAGCATATAAACACAACAAGCGATCGTATAAACATGGCATCACATCAAAGAGACATAACCGCATAAAGAAAGGCATAGAATGAGGAGAAATCGAGCTAGTATTCATTGATATTCAATTCAGCATTATAAAGATGGTCAAACCATTATATAATATTTGTGTGGACAGGGTGTGGGCAGGGGGGCAACGCACAAGGCAAACGGGTCCGTCAAGCATCCGATCCGAGCAACTAGTCTAATTGGTGACTAGTCACTCCCCCCTAAAGAGCATAAGGGGCATGTTAAGGCCTGACAGGAAGAAATATGAATATGTTCCACCCAGCACCCATTTGAAATTACAAAAACAAAATTAATTAAGAAAAGACTGTTTCGCTCTTTCATTACAATGTTCTTCCCCCCCAATTACAAGATGACCCCCCTTACACTCAGCTCGGTGTTGTCTCATATTCAAGCATCCAGCTTCTTTGCCCAAGTATTCAAGTAATCTGCTTCTCTTTCGATGCTAAAGTTTGGTAACCGCGTTAATTTTACATAAGGTCACAAAAATAATTATTATTTTTTCCATTAAAATCCCTGAACTTCTTTTTTTCTATAAAAATCATTTTTAATAATTCTCCCGTCGGAATGACGTGGCACTACAATTTTTTGAATTTGCTGACATAGCATTATATGTAACATTTCGGTGCCACGTTATCAGCAATTTACTGAGAAAATTAATGTAAATGATTTTTATGGGAAAAAGGTCAAATTTTGTGATTTTTATGAGAAATTTTTTTTTTTTGTATAAGTTATTAAAAATATAATAACCATCGGTAATACCCACCATCTTTCAGTCTTGTTCCCAATCACTGCTCGAGCTTGGTTTCCTCAGCTCTTTCCATCTGACTTCATTAGTATCAACAATGTTCAATTGGAAAGTCCAATTGAAGATTTTTTTTTTTTTTTTGCAGACTTCGAGTATATATCTTAAAAGTTACTGGACACAGACACATTAGACTATTAAATAGTTGGAGTTAACTAAGACTTAATTTTGACTGAAGTTCCTGGTAACTGTGTTATGGGGCAGATTTTGTATCTTCCGTTTCATGATTCAGGCATTCTTGATCCCTTAATTTAGTTTGAATGGTTCCTGACTTTTCGTTAGCATTTTGACAGATTGGATCGTCAGTCTACAACATTTTCTAATTAACTGGGTCCTGAATTTAGTAGCACTGTCTTTTCATTTAGGTTTGATCGTGACTGGAAAAAGATAGAAGATTTTGTGGGTTCAAAGACTGTGATCCAGGTTTGTGTATGCTGCTTTTCTTGTTCGCAGGTTATCTTTTTCGGATGTCTTTAACTGATCATTTGCCTTTTTAGATTCGGAGTCATGCTCAGAAATACTTTCTGAAGGTCCAAAAGAATGGGACAATTGCTCATGTGCCTCCTCCTCGCCCTAAGCGCAAAGCTGCTCATCCTTATCCACAAAAGACATCAAAAAATGGTTAGGCTATCTCATTAACTTGAAGGTGCATTGCAGCTTCAAAAGGTCGCATTATTCACATTCCATCGTTGATTCTGAATATTTCAGTTTTACTTCCGCTTGTGGCATCCATGGCTTACCCTTCTTCTGTGAATACCCTTGCACCTGGATATGCTCTGTGGGATGACACTTCCACACTAATCAACACTGCAACAAGCAACATCATGCCATCACAGAATGAATTTACTTATCTTCATGGTGCTGAAGGCATGCATGATTATTACCTTTTATTTTACTGTTATTATATTTGTAGACTATCTTCATTAGAGGGAACTTTCCAGCATTTCTTATGCCATACTTTACTGATTCAGCTGATGTTGGATCAAAGGGGATCACGAGGATAAGTGACAACAGTGCTGGCAGCATGGGGACTTCAAGTAGAACACTAGCTAGTTCTGAGATAACAAAACAAGGGAAACAAGCAGCTGTGCTTCACGGTAATCTTCAAGACCACTATTTTCTCTTCTCTACACATTAGAAGAAAAAGGTCCTTTCATTTTCTCCAATGGTTTGCAGGTTTACCAGATTTTGCTGAAGTATATAATTTCATTGGGAGTGTCTTTGATCCGGATTCCTCAGGTCATGTGCAAAAGCTCAAGGAAATGGATCCAATAAATTTTGAAACGGTAAGATACGTTGAAACTAATGAAGATTGTTTCTATTCCCTATGGACTCGTATATTATTGCTGTATCGTGCGGTGCACTCTACTCTTGTATTTTGTTTAAGGCAGAGTCAAACTTTGAAGTCTAGTCCCTAAATGATTTGGTGAATAGACAGTCAAGGGCTTGCAAGGTTTTCTAATTTCTAGTTTCAACTTTAAGAAGTGGCATTCATTTGGAGGTAGCACACTAAGCTAAGTTTGGGTATAGTTCATGGTAAACAAAAAGAGGTTCTACTAGAGGGCAGATTTGGAAGTATTTATGACTTCCTCACATAATTCAGCTCAAGCATGATTTAGAATAGTTAGTTGCCTTTGTTGAGTTTGACCAGTTGTTTTGTTTCACAAAATTTATCCTGTTTTGTCAACCTAGCATTGTGGTTGTTACAGTCTGATATACAATACCTTCAATTTGTTGCATAAGTGTTCCATGGCATCAAGTTTCTTTCTTTTTCTTTTTTGGAAATTTTACATAAGCAGATAGCATTTGAATTTAGGCACTGTAATTCTGTGAAATTTAGTTTGATGGCTGATGTGTTTCCTTTTTTTTTTTTTTTTTTGTTCCAAACATATGTGTGCATAATGGCATCTGCGGTATTGCAGGTTTTATTATTGATGAGGAACCTCACTGTTAACTTGTCTAGCCCTGATTTTGAGCCAATTGTAAGTATTGATGTTCCTTTTTCTGCATAAATTTATCAATATCACAGACCTTTTAGGTATAAGATTATACCACAACTTTGTGCGTTATAAAAGTCCCAGAACTTCCTTACTACATTCACTTACCTTATTTATTTTGGCTCAGTGGAAAAATCTTGTGATCTTTGTGTAGCAATTGCAATCTCCGCAAATTATAGTATATAGTTGAATTTTATGCATAATTAATTCAATGCTGTATGCCAAGGAATTAACATAGTTTTTTTTTCTTTGAATTATGTTCAATAAATCTATGTTTAAATAATTTCTATGAATTAAAAAAGAAAAGAACAGTTCGGAGTGGCAATCCCGTAATCAATAAGGCTTTTGGTTTGGGTTCAATTGTTTAGCATGTCATGTTTTTTCGATATGTTTCCGATACTGATACAAAACATTTTGGATGTATTTTAGAATTTTCGAAAAAATTAGAAATATATTTTTTTAAGTTAAAAATACATTTTCCATTATATAAAATATAAAATATAAAATCTCTGCTGAACACCAATCATTGTTCAATGAATTTGATTTTGATTGTATGTCATTTTCGTTAAATTATATATAAAAATAATAACTTAAAATAATATTTTTGAATTTAATTATTTATAAATTTACCCTACATATCCGGTTCTTAATATTTTTATAAATGTCGTGCTATAAAGTTGGAAACATTTGAATTGGACTTCTCCGAAAGGAATATTCAGTAACCGAAGGAAAAATATTTAAAGAGGAACTGTAAACTAATAAAACAATCGAAAGTATATGTTTTGATTCTCGATCAAGAGGGTTATGCTCCAATCAGAGGCAAAATAGGTATCATGTTCTATACTAGCTGAATCTGTAAAAGAAATAGTATGTTTTGTTGAGCAGAGACGTGAAATTGTGAGAATATTGATTGGCTAATCACAGTGAATGAAGCATGTCTAAGCAAAATATCAGCTTCTGTCACTCTCTTCATAATCTTCTCGTATGGTTCGTACTTCAAATGCACTTTGTGTTGTAAGTTGTAACCTCAGCTAGTTGATCTCCTCGGTTGATTCAGCGGGAGGTCCTGTCGTCACAGGATTTCTATACCAAACCAGTGAGTTTTTTCTCCCTAGTCCTAGTTTTTCTCCCAATGTCCGTATATGCCTCCCGTGTATCCAGGTAATACGTAGCTAGAATATCTTGCTTCTTTCACTGGTTTTGCACAGTGCATGCGTGGAAATATCAGTAGAGACAAACTATAGCCCGCCAGAGTTAAGAAGCATATGATGATGGAAGAAACTTTTCTATTGATCACTGAGGCCCGGCTTGGATCTCAATTTCCACTCACCTCAACAGAGAGAGCTCTGTTGAGGTGAGAGTTCATATTGCTATTCGTTATTGAAATGGGATTAGTTTTGCCAAGGTGGTATAATTACATGAATTTCAAAACAATGCATATTGCCTCTAGACTTGTTAATCTCGGTAATTTTTTGTACTGAAAGATGGTAATTACTATTTAGCCTCTGGCATCTAATTTAATCCCAAATCAATTTTTCTGTATTTTCTTTAATTTTTATTTTAGTTTGACTTTTTATTTTTATTTTTATAAATTTTTTTTGTTATACAAAGAATTTCCCTAAAAATTCAAACTCCCAATTTCATTTTTATTTCCATTGAAATTGTTGATAGTGGAAAAAAATGAAATGCAATAAAATGGTTGTAATTTAAAAATTCGGTGATAATTAACTGCAGAAAAAAAAAATAGTGGAATTTTTTTTATAATACCAGTAAATGTTATCCACTAATTTCTGTGAAATGCTCCAACAGTGGAATTCATTTGCAATTCTAAGAATTAAGTGTTTGAAATTAATGAATTATTTATTATAATTTTTAGAATTGAATATGACTAAGTTTAAATTCTAGCAAAATATATAGAATTTACAAATAAATTTCACAAAATGAGTCATATAAATTTTATTGATAAAAATACTATTGTCTCCTCTTTTTTATTTGACAAATAAAATCTACCTCTTTTTTTTTTATATATCTTTTTTCTATCTACTTTTCTATAACAAGTGAAACTTTTTATCAAATTATATAATGTTATAAATAATAATAATAATAATAATTATAACTATAATTATATGTTTGAAATTTTTTTAAATATTTAAATTGTGTATATCTATACAAAAATTGCTTACATATTTATTTTTATATAAATCTAATTTTTTAAAAAGTAATTGCAAAAATAATTTAAACAAAATTATAAATAAATATTAAAATTTAAAATTTATTCCCAAAAATTTAATTGAATTTATATTTTACAGTATATAATTTTAAATATGATAATTCATTTATAAATAAATTATGAGGGTTATTTATCAAACATTCAAACTTGATCCAAAGATGAAGAAGGAATGAATGAAGTTCTGTTAGAATTGCGATGTGGTTAAATTAGGAATGATCTCCTCAATTTCTACTTCTAGGGTTCCTCCATTTCAACTATAGAAGAAGAAGAAGAAGAAGAAGAAGAAGAAGAAGAAGAAGAATTTGATACTTCAAAATGCTTCAACACCAAATAGTACAGTCTCCGGCGAGGCTAGGGCTTACAAATCCTAACTCACCTTCGCTTCAAAACCCTACTCCTCCCAAATTCCCCTCTTCATCCTCTCAACAGCAACTGCCACCTCTCCACCACCAACAACAGCAAGTGCATCCCCCAAATTCCTCCACCGCCGCCGCCGCACCCACTACCACCACATCCTCTGCTCTCCTATCTCTTCTCCCTCCTCTCCGCCGAGCCCAATCTCTTCTTCTCCAGATGGCCTCCTTAGTCTCCAAGCTCTTTGAAGTCTCCTCCAATCGATCCCTTTGGCTCTCCGCCTATCGCGGATCTCTTCCTACGTTTCTCTCCTCCCAGGCTCAATCAATGGCTCCACCGCCCCTCGAATCCACTCCATCCTCCCATAAGGAAATTCTCTCTATTTTCACTTCGCTCCAGACCCAACTCTTTGAAGCCGTAGCTGAGCTCCAGGAAATCCTCGACCTTCAAGATGCCAAGCAGAGACTCGCCCGAGAAATCAAAACTAAAGACTCTGCGCTCCTCAACTTCGCCAATAAGCTCAAGGAAGCTGAAAGAGTTCTTGATATTCTGGTTGATGATTACTCTGATTATCGCCGTCCCAAAAGAGCAAAGTCAAAATCTTTAGAGGACGATGATGATGTGAGTAATACGACTATTGCTTCTCAGCTCAACTTGTCTAATATTTTATCTTATGCTCACCGGATAAGTTACACCACCTTTGCACCTCCCGAATTTGGTGCTGGACAAGCACCGCTTCGTGGGGCTCTTCCTCCTGCCCCGCAAGAGGAGCAAATGCGAGCTTCTCAGTTGTACGCGTTTGCTGACCTTGATGTGGGCTTGCCTAAGAGGGACGAAGCTAAGGAGAAATTCATTGAGGCAATCATTGAGCCTCCCCTACCGCCACAACCCGTGGAGATCAATCCGCTTGCCAGTTTGGCTGGCTTGCTTCCTCCCAATTTCACGGTTCCTTCAGGTTGGAAACCAGGGATGCCAGTGGTGTTGCCAACAGATTTACCCCCGCCTCCCCCAGGGTGGAAGCCTGGGGACCCATTGCCCCCATTGGAGTCCCTTCCTGCGCACAGGATGGTGGAGCAACAATTGCAGCCTGCTGCTCCTCAGGGATTGCATAAGCCCCCTGAGACAATACAGGTTCGACATGTGCAGATTGATATTCTTGATCAGGATGATGATAGTAGTGATTATAGTAGTGATGAGGGGAGCTCAGATGATGAAGATTGATTGGGTAATAGGATGGATTGTTTGATGTTACTAAGTAATAAGTAATCCAGATAAGTGTACTCTGCCTTCAAGTCAATGTACTGAAATTTTTGCTATGACATTTGATGTTTTTGTTTCATTCCACCCACTTAATGTAGTCATGAGTATGAAGAATGCTGTGACTGACCTACAAACCAATGAATATGTAGAATTTGTTTCACTGAGTTTGTGTTAAGCTTGTTGACATAGTGTTGCAAAAAGGTTTTTCTGAAATATTTGGATCCAGTATCAAGTGAATTGGTGTGATTAGGGTAATCCTTGAGTTAATCTAGGTGTATGCATAGAATTTCTCTTGAATGATTTGCAACCATAATGACATGTATTTTTGGTCATACTCATGAATAATGAATTTTAATAAGTGATGCAGACATTATGGAGCTCGAGCCTGCAAAAATTGCCTTTCAGAATCTCATACTGTATCACTTTTTGTCGCTCTTAATCCACTTTATTTATATAGCAAGGTGTCTTTAGAAACCTACTGAGTCTCCCGGTCAAATAAAAGAGGTTTTTACTCCTTTTTACTTTTTAGGGATAAGATGGATAAGAGTCCAAGTACTTGTGAACTTTTTAAGTTATATAACTCTATATTGCAGTGGATAGAATTCTAATTTCTGATAGTTATGTTTCTTGAGTCGTGTTATGCATTTCTTCCTGGAAAATGATGCTTTCTTAAGGGGAGTCGTTGCTAGATCCTGTTAGTGAGCTCTAATTACTGTAATTCTATATAATCTCAACCTAATTTCAAACCAAACTAGTTTTCCTCCTGATTTGCTACATCATTGAGTTATACCATCATGCTGCACATAAGACTATGTGCACCCTGGAATTTGTAATGCAAGAATGTTGTTCTACAATACACAAAACCCAAGTTTCCCTCACTACTCCCACACACAGCACAGAGATGGCCGCAGCTGCAGCACGCCCTCTTGTCACTGTGCAGTCTCTCCCATCTCTTAATGGTATGGCTACTGATTCCACCGCCACTATTTCTCTTCCCGATATTATGAAAGCTTCGAGAAGACCTCAGAGAAGAAGAACGGTTATGTACTACCGAGGTCTAAGATGGTGAATGCTGACCTTTCTAGGATCATCAACTCTGATGAAGTACAGTCAGTAGCAAAGCCTCTCAAGTCAAGGAGGTGAAGAGGGCTGCACTGAAGAAGAATCCTCTCAAGAATTTGAACGTCATGTTGAAATTGAACCCTTACACCAAGACTAATAGGAGGATGTCTGTTTTGGCTGAGACTCAATGTGTCAAGGCTAATAAGGAGAAGCTCGATAAAAAGAGGAAGACCGTCACTAAGGTATATCATTTCTTATTACTGCTTTTATCTTTTTCACAAGTTATGATTGTCCTTGTTATGGAGCTATGCTGATTCTGCTTGGTCTGTTGTGTGGTCGATACATAAATTTTTAATGACATGCTCTGAAAATTGTGAATGTGATTGAATGTTGATCTGTGAATGTGACTTTAAACCTTGAAAAGCTTAAGTGTTGAAATGATTGTTTGATGTAATTGTTGTTTGCATTTTGCAATTGTGAATTGTACTCCTAATTTGTTTGCTTGATGCCAGGTATTAATATGAATTGTAATCCAATCTTATTTACCTTATATGTCCAATCTTATTTACCTTATATAATGTGAGGTTAATTTAATTAGTTTTTTTTTTCTTGCATCTACGTTATAAAGCTGTGCTTCCGTTTAATAAGTTTCCTTGTTGTCTTCTAAATTTGTTAATTTTTTCATCTTCTAATGAAAATTGAATCCTTCTTGTAGTTGAATTTGTTAAAGGAAAATAAATTGTAGTTCTTATGGTTGTTTGGGTGTTGAATGATTTCTAAGCCCTCCAATTCATTTTGTTACGGCTTTGCCAGATATTGTATGTTTTTTATATTTTCTTCTCGCCGACCACATTAACACATGGATTATTATGATTTATCTCACATGAGTAGTTAAATGCCAATGATAATCATTGCTATTGCTTGTTCTAGTGTTTGTTAGTTAACTCCTTTTGTATCTGTTTTAACCTTGAATTTTCAGGAGGCAGCTGCCATCAAGGCTGCAGACAAGGTGTGGTATCAGACTATGATTTCAGATAGCGATTACACAAGGTTTGAAAATTTCTCAAAATGGCTTAGTGTTACCCAGTAATTTAGTTTTCTGCATTCCAAATTCTCTTGAAAAAGATTTTGTTTATCTTTTTTGTTCCATTAGCTACTTTTTGTTTGTTTCTCAATAGGACATGGGTAAGATAAGAATGAGTGGGAAGTAAATGAATTGAGAGTGCATTTTAGATAAAGCAATTTCTGTCTATTTTATCTTTTTTTCTTAGGAGCATCTTAGTTAGCAATAACTCATGTTAGTATTCGGTACTTCTCAAGTCAGCTAAAGCTCTGTTAGAAAATGTAGCATCTCAGTTAGTAATACCTAATCTGTGTTTATTGATTATCTTAGTTAGAAATAGCGTGTCACCTAGAAATAGCATCTCAGTTAGCAATAATAGATGGGTCTAACTGATGTCTTTAACGATGAGTGAGGCTGTTGATGAGGGA
The DNA here is from genome assembly GCA_949630135.1 of Balakata baccata. NCBI lineage: Eukaryota > Viridiplantae > Streptophyta > Magnoliopsida > Malpighiales > Euphorbiaceae > Balakata > Balakata baccata. The sequence goes on along the minus strand of CATIWF010080348.1, from coordinate 2,549 downwards.
GTTCATTGTTTTGTTCTAGTTGTACTATTCTTTGGTACTAATATGGAGCCTTATTGAGGGGATTCATTGTGTTTGTTCTAGTTGTACGGTTGAACTAATATGGAGCCTTATTTATTTTAATGCTCCTTTGCTGTTGGTGGACTTCATTCATTACTACTATGATTATTATGGCAAAACATGGTGGTAGTTTGTTGTTATATAGAGTCTAACTTCTGGGATTGGAGCCTGTGTTCTAAATTTTTTTCTTATTTAGTTGTGTTTTGGGAATTGTAGAGTGAGATTGACATAATAGATTCAAGTTCTTTTATATGGATTCTCTTGTATTGGGGAACTATGCTAGTCATGACCTGTCTGGTGCGAAAGTGATGGGGAGATTACGAAATCGAGATAACAAGCTTAGGAAGTTTGAGGGGTTTTTCTTTTTTTCCTGAGATTAAATTTTCTAATATTAGGATGCTTCTATGTTAGAAGACAAGATACGAGTAGAGCGGGCAATTCGCGTCATGTTCTATTTCGTATCGTGTTTAATTGTGACGTGTCTTATTTCGTGTCATGTTCTATTTCGTATCGCGTCTTATTTCGTGTCGCTTTAATTAAATCGTGTCTCATGTACATATTATATAACATGAAACTATTTCACACATTCAACTAAACATGTTAACATATGTATACATACACAGCACGTGACATAATTATACACGAATATTAATATAATTATAAAAATAATAACTATACAATATTTATTTATGTATAAAATATACTAATACAATTAATTTTAACATGATGTATTATAAATTTATTATATATAAATATTTAAAATATTATAATATATATTTAAATATTTTATATAATTTGACTTTAAAATAATTAAATCTTTTATATATTTTTTATCATGTCTGATTGTATTTTAACAGGTTAAACAAGTAAAATCCGTTTATGATGCGGTTTTTTCCGTGTTTTAATCGTGTTGACACGGTTATGATTCATATTCGTTTAAGTCTGTATAGTTTAATTGTGTCGTGTTACAAACTGTCAACTCTCTAAATATGAGTTCTTCTTGCTCTATGATTTACAGTTTTACATTTGAAAATTTGAAAGTGACATTATTGTCTAATGAGTTAAAATTTTCTCCACTTTAATTAATTGTTTTATGAAGATTATTTTTTGTCAATAATTGTATTGTATTATTATATAATTATCAAAATAAAACACTATTTCCAACAAATTTCAAAAATGTTATATTGGGCGACAGATTTCTCGTAGCCATAAATTTGTGACCAATTAATCATTTTTTAATATTTTATGAATGATTTAATGCTTAAGAAAATATAGTTTTTTCCAGTTTAATTAATATATATATATATATATATATTATTTATTGTCCTTATTCCTAATGTGTTATTATATAGAAAAGAATTATTATTTATCCCATGTAGTTTGATGTAATATACTAATTTCTTTATGAGGTTTGAAAAATATATTATTTGTCTTCTTTATCTTATTTCTGTTATTAGTAAGAAAATATATATTTTTTTGTTCAGGAGATATTAGTATAATGTGTCAAATTTTAGGAGTATTAGTATAATAAATCAAATTTGCAAATGAGTATGAGTCCATTATATCAAATTTTCAGAAAATAAATAGTATAATTTTTAAATTTCAAAAAGGTTATATCAAACTATAGAGGGCAAATACTATATTTTTTAAATAATAAGAGGGTATTATTATATTGTATCAAATCATAGTAATTTTTTTTATTATATATTATTACATTTAATAAAAAACAAAAAAAATTATATTTCTAATTGATATGTGGAAGAAATAACATTCTTCTCATTATTTTAAAAATTGTATTAAGGCTTAGAAATTTTTAATTTTATCTAGTTTTATTATCTATTGTATACAAAATTCAGTCATTATTCTTAATATATTATACAAAATAATTATAATTAAAATTTAAAATAAATTAAAAGTTTTTTTTTCCTATTGAATTCGGCGGCAAGAGTTATTGACAATGTATAACAAATTATAGTTTTTTTTTGTAATTTAATTATTTAATCAAAATTGACAATTAAAAATCAAATGATGAATATAAATACAACATAATCTCTAATATTTCATTATAGGAATTAAAATTAAGTTGGCAAACAATTTGTAAATCCCAGATTTGAATTTTCTCTTATGCCCCATAATTAGAAATGGTGGTTAGCTTTCTCCTATGAACTCATTTTTTTTTTTAAAATATGATTGACATTTTTTAGCCACGGAGCGATACAGGACTCCGTTTTATATGAGTTCAGGTCTCTGTTGCTGACTTTGCTCTCTCGAATGCTAGGATTTGAAAAAGAAGATAATCAATGGAACAGAAAACTAGCGTGGCATGTATCCAATGCATCCAGATGCTGCTATGTTAGATTGCAGTTTCCTCTGTTCATACCAAGTTGAGCAACTAATGCAACGGTGCAATTTACCTCTTTTTCTGTTTATGCTGAAATACGAAATTATGTGGTTGATATTTGAGAGTTTGATTCATGTGTCGGAGATCTGGT
>CATIWF010080316.1:0-37031 GCA_949630135.1 Balakata baccata | reverse complement strand
ATATATATATATATATATATATATATATATATATATATATATATATATATATATATATATATATATATATATATATATATATAAAAGATCGCTGGGAAAAATAAATAGAAAGATAAAAAAGAGAAGATAAAGAAGCAAATGTAAAACAAAATAAATAAATACAAAAAAAATTAAAGAAGTAGATATAAATAGAAAATTAAAGTGCAGAAAATTAAATATAGAAATTCAAAAATGTATCTCTTCTGTTGTCATATTAAATCTGGACATACTTTTGTAAAACACCACTTAAATGTAAATAAATATATAATTTAGATGCATGATTTAGGTAGTGTAGCTAACCATAAAGATATAGAATTAAAACTTGAAATTTATAAATAGAATTTGAAATTTACAATAACATATAACAAACCTTAGGCATTTTTATGAGATACAAGGATTGGGTAAGGTGTTTACAAGCTAAAAGTGTCTTAAGAAATTTAGCTAAAGAGAGAGATGGAATCTGATTACAAGTAGAGAGTAAATAGTATTTTCTAGAGATAGGGAGAGAGCATTTTCAACTCTTGCCAAATGTGATGGATGCCTTCCAAATGAAAGGAGTTCTTCTTAAAGAGGTAACCTAAGGGCAAAATAGTCAACTTGAATACTATCTAGGGGTATTTTTGGAATTTTGAACAATACTGTTATAGTAAATGCGTATTGTAACAATGCTCCACTATAACTCGTAGCTTGAATGAATAGTATCTAGCACAGAAATTTCTTGGTATTTAAGTATCAACTAGTATATTGTAGTAGATTTAACCTCTCTACCAGGAGCTAAGGTTGAAAAATGTGTGTTGTAACAATGCTCACCCTTGATATATTTTTTTATGGATTTCTTTTTTGAGCAATTTAACTCTTTTTTTTAATATCTACTATTGCCGAAGAAATTAGCATGGAAAAAATCAAGATCGTCATTATCATTCAAATTAATAACTGTACCTGAATTTAATGAGGTTTTAGATGAAGAAGAACTTAGTGCAAATTTTTGAAGAATAGCTTGGATTTTTTCAGGAGTTTTTGCTGCAACCATTTGGAATTTCTGAACAATAAATTGAGTTTGCTCTTTCGACTAGAAGAAATTTGCTGATTTGAGAAGCAATTTTCTTATGCTCATGAATCTTAATTAGAACTTCATTGGGATTTAAGCTTTTGTGGAGTTTTGAATTTATCCCATCATCTGATTTTGAATCTCATTCTGATTATGAGAATCGGATGATCAGAATAATCTAAAGTCCAAGCAAAGATCCAAAGCATGAAAAAGGCAAAGGGTTGAAAGCCTTTTTTCTTCTGGGCTTTGTGTATAATGAGTTTTGAATAGATTAAAGGATTTGAGAATATAAGATTTTATCTTTAGGAATTCTAAATTTATTCCAAACTTATCCCACTACATGGGCTACCATGAAGGAAAAGAGGAGGGATTACAAGTTGTATCAAAATAGAATAACATGAAAGAAAAGATGAGGGATTACAAGTGGTATCAAAATAGAATAACTAAGTATGAGATTTTCTGGTATTTTGGATTGTAAAGGCATTAAACCAAGTTTGCTGGTAATCCCAGTAATTATATATGGTATCAAAAAAGGGTAATTTTTTGGAAGGTTTTTGGAAAATAAAGAGGTTGAGAAATGTCAAATTTCCAATCTCCTACAATAATAACCTAGTAAATTTTACAAGTGGAATATGCGGTATCAATCTGCTGTTCATTATAAAAGAAATTTTTGAAAGAAGCAGATTCTGTTATTTCTAAAATTATTTGATAAAAAATTAGAGTTTTTTTTTTTAAATCAGTTAGTTTATAAAATCATTTTTTCCAAAGAATTTTTTCAAGGTATTAATGAAAATCCTTTTCTGTATTTATAATATTTAGAAAAATATCAGTTAGAATAAAATCAAAAGGATTTTGGGATTTTTGATATAAGATTATTTGGAAATTTGAAACATATTTTTAAGAAAGTGTTTTTGAAGAATTTTCTTTCAAAATTTTTGAAAGTGGGCATAAAGAATTTACCTGAGAGGGAATCAATTGAGAGGAACTTGCATTGTCCTCTTATTTAGTAGAGATCATTCAGGGCTGAATAGACTCCCAAAGTTGTTTTCTAATTGATTCTGGTATTTCTATAAGATATTGAAATAGTGTAGTCTTTTTGGAATCTGGTTTAAGAAACTCATCTGGGATTTTCTCAGTAGAAGAAAAGCCTGTAATTTTTGTCTGAGAATTTGGAGTTTTAGGAGAAGTAGTATCTTATACTTTTTTATCTATCAAGACATCAAAGAAGGATTTGTATTTTAGAAATTTTTTGGGTATTTGTTTGCCTTTATTTTTTGCCTTTCTAGACATCGTTCATAGAATGTAGAAATTTTCTAGTTAAGAAATTTGGAATGAAATTTGTATCTCATTTTATGTATTCAATATCAAAATAAAAAAATACTTAAAATAGCTTACCAATGTGCAAAAATTTGTTTGGATGCAAGATTTTGAATATCTTTTTGTAACATATATTTTGCACTTTTACAATCAATTCTAAAAAGAAATTTTGATTTAATAAATCACTTTGAAATTTTTGAATGAATAAAACAATACTCAAATTTTCTTTTTTAATTGTAAAATAATTTTTTTTTACGCATCATTCCAATGTGTAGAAATATATTGCTATACACATTCTTTTCCCTCTTGCTTCTGTTTAAGAAATCCACCATATCCTAGATCAAAAGCATCAGTTTCAACAATTTTTGGAAGACTGAAATCTGCAATATGTAAACATGAAATATTTAAAACTCATTTCTTAATAGTACGAATAATATTAGTATGTTCATCTAATCACGGAACATGATTTTTCTTAAGCCTATCATGAAGTGGCTTAGTTAATCTATCGATATTTGGACAAAATCTAAAACATAATTAAGGCTTCCTAAAAACCTTTGTAATTGTGATTTATCGAGAATTTTATCAGAGAATTTATCAACAAACTGAAGAGATCTTTCAATTGGGGTTATTAATTTTTGTGATATACAATGACCCAAAAAACGAATTTTTGTTTGAAACAGAGATATTTTTTATTTAGAAACTACTAAACCATTTTTCTTTGCAATATAGAAAAAGGTTTTGAGGTGTATAAAGTGTTCATCTAAAGAAGTTGAGAATATTAAAATATCATCAGTATAAACAATACAAAATATAAAATATTCATTAAAAATGTCATTCATAATTCTTTAAAATGCTGAAGGGGCATTTTTTAAACCAAAGGGCATCACATTTTATTCATATTGTCCAATAAGGACTATAAAAGTGGTTTTGTAGTGATGATTTTTTTGAAATTTGAATTTGCCAAAAACATGACTTCATATCAAATTTTGAGAAAATCGAAGCAAAATGGAGTTTTTGTAATAAATCTTTTTTATTGGAAATGAAGTATTTGATCCATTTTAAAGCAAAATTTAAAGGCTTATAATTAATAACAAGTCTAGAAGTACCTCTTTCTATCTCAGAGTTTTTGTTGATATAAAAGGCAACATAACTCCAGGGAGACCTAGACTTAGAAATCAAACATTTTTGTTCTAAATCATGATTTTTTTTTCTACAATACTCATCTAATTCAACATTCATCTAAATAGGTTGAGCCTTTATTAGAATCTGTCTTTCATCAAAATCCTTTTTATAAGGAAGATCAACAATATGTTGTTTTCGTTCCCAAAAGACATTTGGAAAATCTGAATAAATCTCTTTTTCAAAAAAACTTTGTAATTTTGAAAATTTTTCTTTAATTTCAAGAGTTTCCAGCTGGTTTTCTAAATGTTTGAAAGAGGCAATTTTCTTAAGATTATCAAGATGAAAACTTTTCCCTTTAATTAAACATTAATAGTATTTTCATGAATGGAACAAGCCTTAACTAGATTCAACCTTCTAGTTTTTTGTTTTTCAATAAATTGAAAACCTAATTTTTTATAATTGTATTTAAAAGAAATGGAATTTTCACTAACTTTAAAAGGAGTAATTAAATTAATAAAAGGTTTTCCAAGAATCACAGTATGATGTATATCATCAACTAAAATAAAAGAAGTTGTGAGGAAAATATCATTATTTAAAATTGAAACTTCAGTTTTAGAATTTATTTTTAACTTAGAATTATTTGCAGCTAAAAGTTTTGTATGAGTATTTTCATGAAATTTTTTTGGTATTAATCTAGTTTCAATGCAATTCAAATTAGCTTCAGTATCAAACAGTGCAATTGTATTAATTTTAAAATCTTTTGAAACAACAAAGGTAATTTTAATAAAATATTTTCTTGAAGTAATTTATCTTAAAACAAAAAGAAAATCTTCTAGAATTTTTTTAAGAGACTCATTTTTCTGAACATCATGATCTTCTTTACTACAAGTATTATCTGAATCAGAATCCTCTTGTAGAGATTTGGAAAGAAGTAATTATAAAGTTTAGGAATCACTCTTTTGTTTTTCTTTTAGTTCTTTTAATTCTAATTTTACTTAATTTCTTTTTGAATATCATGGATAGAGAAATCTTTATTTTCAATTTTTTTACCTTTATCAAGGATATGGGTAAGATTGTATGTATTTTTAGATATGTTAGGAAGAATAGAAGATTTTTTTTTGCCCTTTTTTCTACCTTATTTTGACTAAGGGAACTTAGAAGTTTATTTAAATATTCTTTCTGAATTTGGGTATCATTTATATGTTTTACAACATCTAAAAGGAATTCATGTTCTTTAGTAATAACATTTATTTGATTAGTTGGTTCACTATCTGAAAAAATTGGATAAACTAGTAACTAACTCATCTACCTATAAGGGTTTTCTATCTTCGGAATCATAAGAGAAACTTCCTAGTTCAGAATCAAAAGAGTTTATAAGTAAAATTGAGATTCTAGACATGGTTTCTTCATCTAGTTGAAGTATATGCAATTTCTTATTTATCTTACAGAATCTAGAAGTATGACCCTTTTTGCCACATTTGTAACAAATAATATATTTATATTTACTACTGGAATTTGGTTTCTTGAGATTTTGTTTTCTGAATTTTTTGTAATGAGATTTCTTGTAAAACTTATCACGGATTTTGGAATATTTTCTTCATTTGTAGGTATTGGAACCTTTGTATTTGTACTAGTATGAGATCTATTTTTGCAGTTTTCTGTGCAAGAGGATGGTTTCCTGGCATTGATATCAAACTATTGACAAAAAGAATCTAGCTCTAGTTTGGTCCATTTTAATTCCCATTTTAGGTGTTTTTGGAGTTTTAAGTATTGGTAGATTTTGAGACCCTCTTGTTGGGTGAGACTAATCAATTCACTATAAGTGAAATCACTATAGTGTATGATTTGTTGTTCTGAGGATTCTCTAATTTTATTCCTAACTTTTTCACCTAAAAGGTTGGTAAACTTGCAAGGAATTTTTTTTTCTAGAAAGGTTGGTCAGAGTCTTCCCTAAGCATAACTCTAGTTAGAAAGATATTTTTGTACCATTGGAAATCACTAAGTTTTTTGCACCTAAGGTTTGAAAGAAGTTCGGCATTTTTACCTTTTAATTGAGAGGGATCTCTTACGAAGTGTAAGGAAATAGTAAGGATTAAGGTTGCAACCGCATCCTATTGAGGATTTCCTTATTCATCTAGGATGGGCATTTCTGTTTGATCTATTTTTAAAGCATTTAGGATATCTCTTTGTTGTGAGGTGAGATAATAATCCCACCATCTTTTAAGCTAGCTATAAGGAATTCATCAATGGTTTTATCTTTGGTTCCTATTTGGGTTTTATAAGCATTGGCAGCCATAGTCATTTGCTGTAAAAAACTAAGAATACCATATTCAGTAATTTCATCTATGTTCCAATCGTAGACAAAAGAGGCATTGAAACAGAATTGAGTTATTGGTTTAACTATATCTATATCTAGTGTGGAAATTATTTATAGAGGTTATTGGACTTGTAAGGACTGTCTCCAAGTCAGTCTGTTGATTTCAGGTGTGAGTTCCTAAAATTGTCCTAAGGCAGTATTACTATCATCGGAATCCTAATTGATTGCATTTATTCTAAAAGTTGGAGTTTCTAGGGCAATCTAGTTGGAATCTATAGGCTGGTTAGAACTACTAGTATTTGGATCAATTTTGCTTAACTGATCCTAGATGGCTTTAATGAACTTAGTTTTGTTATCCTAGAGATTTTTTATGCTATATTTTGACATCTGAAAAGGATTAAAATGTGATTTTTTACTTTTGAATAAGTATTGGAGGTTTGGGAATCTAAAGAAACTACATATTGTTTCCCTATATATTTTTCTTTATGATCAAGTTGTTTTCCTAAGGTATTGAGATGAATATTTGAAAAGTTATTTTGAATAAAGATATTTTTTATGTTGGTTTTGTCATCACTACCTGGGTTTTTGAGAGGAATGACATTTACAATCTGATCACTAAAAAAGATTTTTATACCTTGAAAAAGTGGATGTGCATATTGGATTTTTCTAGAATCCGTAATGGTTTTACCATTTAGGAGTTTTATTCCTAATGGTAACTGGATTAGCATATTTAAAAAGATGGTGTACAAAGTTTTGGGAAGCATAACATTTAAACCAATCAAAAAACAAAATATGAACTTTATTTTCACAAACAAATTCATAAAATTGTTCTTGAATCCCTGGTTTGTGAAAATAAAGTTTACGTTTTGTTTTTTTATTGGTTTGATTATTATGTTTCTCAAAACTCCATAGACTATCCTTTTAAATCTGCTAATCCAGTTACTATTAGAAACAAAACTCCTAAATAGTAAACCATTACGGATTCTAGAAAAATCCAATCTACACATCTACCTTTTCAAGGTATAAAAATCCCTTTTAGTGATCATATTATAAATGTCATTTCTCTCAAAAATTCAGGTAGTGATGACAAAACTAGCATAAAAAATATCATTATTCAAAATAATTTTTTAAATATTCATCTCAATACCTTAGGAAAAAAACTTGATCGTATAGAGAAATACCTAAGTAAGGTTTGTTATACATTATTGTAAATTTTAAATTTTATTTATAAATTTCAAGTTTTAATTCTATCTTTATGGTTGGCTACGCCACCTAAATCCTGCATCTAAATTATGTATTTATTTACTTTTAAGTGGTGTCTTGCAAAAGTATGTCTAGATCTAATATGGTGATAGAAGGGACACAATTTTAAATTTCTATATTTAATTTTCTGCACTTTAAATTTTTATTTCAGCACTTCAATTTTCTATTTATATCTACTTATTTAATTTTTTGCATTTATTTATTTATTTATTTATTTTGTTTTTCATATACTTCTTTATCTTTCTATTTGTTTTCACCTACAATCTTTGGGTGTCTTGGTGTGTGTGTGTGTGTGTGTGTGTATATATATAAAGTGTATACATAGTGCTAAAAGTGATTGCCTTTATTGCACTTTTCTAACAAGCTTGACCCAGCTCAAAGCCTTAAGATATAAATATGGAAGTTAATTAGCTACTAATCAAAGTTACAAAAAAGGAAGAACGAATAAACTGAAAATAAAAATTTACAAAGTTTTTCTCTCATATTCCCTTCATCCCTAATTCATCTAAAGAAGATTTAAATGTGTTCGTACCGTGAAATTTATCTGAATTCTAGTAACTGATATTTCAAAGCATTGAAGACACGAAATTCACGCTTTAACAAGTTTCCGCTGCCATTGGTAGATTACACCAGACAAGAGCAAAATAGAAGGCAAAGATTGGTGATAGAAGAATAACTTTAATAATGGCCGGACACCGGCGATCTTCAGAGGCAAAGATTGATGGTGAACTTATTAGTTATGGTATTCGGTAGAGCAAAAGCAAAGAACAGTAAAGGAATTTTTTTTTCAAAAGCGACATTTTATTAATAAGGGAAGAATCACAGAAAAGGAAGTTTTTTTAAAGAGTCGTGATAAATTAGGGATTTGAGGGCAAAAATACGTTTCTCATCCACAAATGAGTGTCCAATTTTTGTGAAATTCCGACGCCGGACAAAGACATTTTGGATCCTATCCATTGGTGTCAAAAACATCTCTGACTTGCTGACACATAGATGGTTTAGCATTTTCGTGCTTCATAGGTATGAATAATTGATTTTTATAGGGGTTAATTATATGACCAATTTAACAAATTGTATTTAATTGTGTCAACACAAATAATTACTTTGAACATGAATAATTACCGTGTTATGTCTTGTTATAAATTATGACACGATTAGTTAATCGTATTCATGGTAAACATAATTGTGTATGATATGTTTAATGATATGATATGTTTAAACACAATATGTTTAATGACACTACACGTTTAGATGCAATACGAAATTGTCAATTCTAATTAACACAACTAGGCGAAAGCACGTTCCACGTTTGCTCAATGAAATGCATCTTTGAGAATACTATAAATGTATATAATTTTTTATTTTCTTTAATAAATATGTAGTTAAATATATATCCAGATTTATAAATTTTTGGCATGTATATTTTTTTTGTTTAACGTATCGAAATTAGAACCCTTAAAAAAAATGTGACCTCTCCATAAGTTATGTTCTTTATTCTCTCTTTTTTTCTCTTGTGTTTGCAGGTATAATATATAATAGAATTTTTTTTGAAAAAGTCATAAATATTGGAAGCCTTTAGAATTTGTTGTGACATATGGCAATGTCTTTAGTTAGCATGCAAATAGATGTCATTATACCATCAAATCTTTTTCTCTACTTCTGTTTTTATAGATACTAGTTTTTTTATTAACGTACTTTGCACATGATTATTAGATATTAGACTCGTCATTAATCACTATTTAATTTTTATATAATTTTTTGGTAAATTTACATGCCCCCTAATTCCCCCTTTTATGTATAGTATGATTAACAAATTAAAAAAGCTAAATTCTCTTCACTTTCAAACAAAAATTCAGTACACAACTACAATTAGAAAAATTTGAATCAAAATATTTCTTAATATTGACCTTAGCATAATTGATCCCTATTTTGATATTGACAATCAAATTAAGTGTCACTATATGTTTATCTAAGTGTATTTTTGCAGCATACAAAGTTTCAAGTCAATAGGCCAATGATTACTTAGTGAACAAATTGAAGAAACAAAATGGCCTGTAATGTGCGCTTACGCATAGATATTTCGAGAGAGCGAAACTGAAAATGCTATTGCGCCTTTGAAAATCAAGCTCGAGCTTTTCACAGTCAAGACTGTTTATAGAAACTTCAATCAGAGCATGCCATGTGTCATAACGGCTTTATGAACTTTCAAAACTCCCGCTTAGGAAAGAAATGTCACATTCGGAACACAAATCCCGCTCGAGAAATGGATGTTATGCTTGGTAAAGGCTCGATGCAAAATGATCTGAGATCCAGAAGCAAACACAGATTGGCAAAATTGTCATCCCGCTCGGGACATCAAAAGCACGATCAGGACACTGAAGCACGCTCACAATTCTTTGTTGGCTAGACTAGCTATTGCATAAGGGACCAATCAAAGGCTGCCATATCGAAAGCACCAACAAACACTTGTAGAATTGCAATCGTGATTAAGAAAGTGTGCTCATGATTTTACTCTCTCAGACTTTTTAAATAACCTATCTTTATAATGTTAGAAATAGTTTTGGCACCATATGTAACAGCTAATTGGAAGGTAAACATTATAAATAGACCTCCAAAAGGCCTTAGAACATAAGAGCTTAATTTTAAGTGTGTTAAAACTCTTGCAATGTTATTTGTCATCTCTTTTGTAAGAAAGGTTTAAGTGTCAACCTTAAACACTTAGGTATAGGTTGTAAGAGTGATCCTAGTGAGAAAAACTCTTATTTGGGTTGTGTGTGAGCCTGTGAAAAACAAAAAAGAATTGGTTGTTGCCATTAAAACACAAGGGATTTGGGTTTGATGTAAGCCTTGAGAAAGTACTTAGTTATGAGTGAGCTAGGAAAACTCTCTAGTTATGAGTTAGTTAGGAAACACTCTTGTATCTCAAGTTGAGAGAGTGGAACTCCCAATTGCAGTTGGGGAGAGGACTAGGATTTGTTAACACCTGAACCTCTATAAATCCTTGTGTGCAATCTTCTCTTGCTCCTTTGCTTTCTATGTTTTATATGCATATTGCTCAAACACTCAAAGAAATCCATTAAGCCAAAAATTTCTATTTGCCACCAATTCAACCCCCCCTTTTTGGTGCACCATCTTTCCAATAATTGGTATGAGAGCTTTGGTCTCTCTAGTTAAAAGCTTAAGTGCGAGAGAAAAGATCAAGATGCTAAAGGGTGAAGTTAGTAATCATTTTCCCATTTTTAATGGTGCTAACTTTACTCAATGGAAATTTCAAATGGAGTTCCTTATTGATAGTGAGTCTATTGATTTATGGGACACTGCCTATAAGGAGTGGAAGTCACCAACCAAAGAAGTGGAAGGTGTAGGGAAGAAATTTTATGGGATGATTGGTCCAATGCTCAAAAGAAGGCAAATGGAAGAAACAAAAGAGCAATGACAATTCTCCTTGCTGCCATTCCTTAAGAAGATAGTATGAAAGTGTTGCATTGTCTAACCACTCATAGCATTTGGAAAACCTTAGAGAATTACTATAAAGGAACCAAATAGGTGAAGTCTAAGAGAATGCAATTGCACATGTTCGAATATGAGCTTTTCAAGATGAAATCCTTTGAATTTATTATCAACATAACCAACCAGCTCCTTGCTATCATCAATAATTTAAGAAAGGTTGGAAAGAACCTTGAGCTTGGAGACATCAATAATAAAATTTTAAGAAGTCTTTCCATTAAGGAGTAACAGTTAAGAGTTGTCGCTATTGAGGAGGCCAATGAAGATTTAAGTAAAATAACTACTGATATGCTTATTGGTAAGCTTCTCACTCATGAGATGGCATTGGCAAAAGACGAGGAGATGGAGCTAGAAAAAAGGAAGAAGGCCATTGCTTTCAAAAGCGAAACTTCAAAAAATTATGAAGATGAAAGCTCTAGCCAAGAGGAAAGGAGCAAATAAGATAGTGATGAAGAGATTATCAACCTAATAAGAAAATTAAAGCTTAAAGAAAAAGAAAAGATATGGCAACAACTTTAGTCAATCCTCCAAGTACTTTAGCCACAAAAAGAGATCCTATATGAAGCAAAGAAGGCATGAGACTTCAAATGATGAAAGCTCCTCAATTGTAGGAGAATTTGCCGCCACTTGTTTCATGGCTCTACAAGAGGACTCCAATGAGGTATATTCCACATCTCAATCTCATGACAATTCACTTGATATGCTTGATGATGATTTAATTGAAGTTATGAACCTTGAAATTGAGAAATTTAAAAAGAAAAGTATTTTTCACAAAAACAAGTATTTGGATTTGAAAAATGATATTGATGATCTACAAAAAATTATTTTAGAGCTTAAAACATCTAATGAATCTCTTAGAAAATCATTGGATGATCTTTCATCAAATCCTTTAATGTCTTCCTTGCTTAAAGAAAATAATATGTTGAAAAATAAGGTTAAAAAGCTTAGAAACTCAATTTTAAAATTTCACAAAGGGAAGGAAAATTTGGATATACTTATTGTATCTCAAAGACCTCTAGTGAGACATAGTCTAGGCTTTAATGGAGCTTCAATATCATCATCTCCACCTAGCTCAATATTTGTTAACGCTAGCACACCACAAATCTCATCCATTGAGGTAATTGGCTCTAAAGCCAAAGGCAAGGCACACACTAAGGCCACTACTCAAAAGAAGAGTAATAAAAGCTCACATGGTCCAAAAGGAAAACATTGAAAGACCAACCATGTCTTTTTATATAAAAGACATGTATATAAGGTTACACATACCACATAACATTGTGCTTGCTCACATTCATATTTTTTTCATGTTGTGAAACCTAAATCCCATGCAAAGTGGAAAGAAACGTTTAAGTCCAAGCAATGCCATTATTGTATGAGATTTGGACACATAAACAAGCTTTGTTTTATAAGGAATGCTCATTGAGAACCTTTTAGAGCTAACTCCCATGGACAAAATTTTGAATGGGTACCAAAAATTGTTTGATTTTTTTGTAGTTTGCCCATAAGTGGTCAAAGGCACATACTCAACAAAATACCTTCTTTCAAGTGATCAACCCCATTAAACTCAAACTTGGCATAAAATAAGGAGGAGCTACTTAAAGAAGAGATCACAAGAGAAGAATTCAATCTCTATGAAAAAGTATCTTAAGATCATGGAACATTCTTCATATCGATAAGCATTCTCTAAGCTCAATTTATGCTTTAAGATGTTATATTTATCTTGATGTTTTTGATATGTGTTTGTGCGATCAACAACTTGTATCATTTGTTATCATTTGATAAGATTTGTTATTTTTATGTCCTTGTTATGTTTTAAGAGTTTTGTTTTTTATATATATACTATAACCTTTTGGTATCATGTTGTTTAATCTTCTAATATTTTCTCTTCTTTTATGACCCAAGTGCTTGATATGGTGTTATTCTTGCGCTAATTCTTTTTTATCTTGATAAATGGGAAGAAATATTAGAGAAATATAAGCAAAATAGCAAAAAGTCTAAACATATTCGTAATATTTTGAGTTAAGTAAAAAGTTTCACTTTTTACACTTTGGTTGACTTTATGAATTAAATAAGATAACGGAATCAGATTATCTTGAAACTTGAAAATAATTTTATCATATGTGAATTTCAATTCTGTATGCTTAATTTTATTATTTTCTTTAGTTTGATCATCAAAATCAAAAAGGGGGAGATTGTTGACCTTAGCATAATTGATCTTTATTTTAATCTTAACAATCAAATTAAGTATCACTAATATGTTTATCTAAGTGTGTTTTTGCAGCATACAAAGTTTCAAGTCAATAGGCTAACGATTACTTAGTGAACAAATTAAAGAAACAAAATGGCCTGTAATGCGCACTCGCGCATAGATATTTCGCTAGAACGAAATTGAAAATGCTATCACGCCTTTGAAAATCACCCTCGATCTTTTCACAATCAATATTATTAATAGAAACTTCAATCAGAGCATGCCATATGTCATAACGGCTTTATGAACTAATGGCTTTATGAACTTTCAAAACTCCCGCTTAGGAAAGAAATGTCACGCTTTGACATAAATCCTACTCAGAAAATGGATGTTGTGCTCGAGAAAGGCCCGATGCCAAATGATCTTTGAGATCTAGAAGCAAATGCAGATCGAGAAAATTATCATCCTACTCGGGACATTAGAAGCGCAATTAGGACTCTGAAGCGCACTCGTGATTCTTTGCTAACTAGACTAGCCATTATAAAGTTGTTGCATAAAGGACCAATCAAAGGCTGTCACGTTGAAAGCACTAACGGACACTTGTAGAATCACGATCACAATTAAGAAAGCGGGCTCGCAATTCCACTCTATCAAACTTTTTAAATGACTCATCTTTATAATGTTAGAAATAGTTTTTGCATCATATGTAACGACTAATTGGCAAGTAAACATTATAAATAGACCTCCAAAAGGCTTTAGAACATAAGAGGTTAATTTTAAGTGTGCTAAAACTCTTGCAATTTTATTTCTTATCTCTTTTGTAAGAAAGGTTTAAGTGTCAACATTAAACATTTGGGTATAGGTTGTAAGAGTGATCCTACCGAGAAAAACTCATGTTGGGGTTGTGTGTGAGCCTATAAAAAACACAAAGGAATTGATTGTTGTATGATTGTTGAAATACTCAGAGAAATCTATTAAGCCGAAAATTTATATATGCCACCAATTCAATCCCCCTTCTTGGTGCATCATCTTTCCAACACTTATCTTATATAATATTGAGCCTAAAATTTCTGCAAAATTTATTTGCATATATAGTAATAAAATTTGCAACATAGTTACCATTAAATAGAGACCCCCTCTATAGTAATAAATCTCTCTATTTCATGCACTTTTATTTGTTGAAAATAATTTTTTTTAATATTAATTATTTGATTTTTTATATTTAAATATTTTTACCGAATCCTAATAGAATTGGATTTCTAAATAATAAATTATTAATACTATTTATTAATAAATTAAATTATTAAATAACTAAATTAACCCAAGTAACTAATATAATTAGATTGTTTTTTTTATAAATTTGCATGTCCCCTCCCCATTCCAACTTTTGTATATAGTATGACTAGTTTAGTTTCTATATATAATACTTATTTATTTATTTATTGAAAATAATTTTGATCACATAAATATTTCATTTTAATAAATATTACAACAAATATTATATTTAGGGATGAAATTTTTTGCTACCAAAATATTTTGGTCCCTAAATAGTTGTTTTACAGTACCAAAATGTAAAATCGTCCCTAAAATCATTAGTTCTTTCTCAGGTATACTTTCGGGCATGTAGGAAGGGGAAAAAAAAATAAAGGATGAGGAATGAGCACGAAATATGATAAGAAGGCGGAGAGCAATTAGTAAGTTATTTTATCACCAAATGCTTTTCGTCCTCTATAATATTTTATTTCTATTTTTAACCTTTTGACATTAGTAATATTCCTAATGTATCCTTCTTAATTGATATCTAGCAAACAGAAGCCCTGAAATTCGAAAGCCAAACAAAAGCTTTGTCTGCGATCGAGAGGTGAAATATCTTTCTCAATGATGGTCTCTTTCTCAGTGAAGAAAAATAGCCTGTTTGTGTCTTTTATAGGCTAAAAAATAACCTGAGCAGCCCAATATTTGGTTAGAACTTCTGCAATTTTACCTTTCTGCTAGAGTTAATGCCCATGTCTATCTTTTTTTCTTCCGTTATCGAATATCATAGACTATACACAATTTTCGAGGATTCTTAGTTTATTTGTGGTATATAATTGATTCTCCAATCTCCTTTTTGTTTGTTGGAAAGACTATAGGTAATTTGTGCGGTGAAATATCAAGTTTTTTTGTTTCCTTATATCAGTCAATTACATATTGAGTATTCAATTGCTTGAGAATTTAGAGGAACTAAGAAATTGACTGTTAGCTACATATCATTGGCCCTACAAGTGATTAGGAGGAAACTCTTTAGCAAGACCTTAGTTTTTTTCATAAATATGACAGATAGGGAAATACTATCACTTGTAGGAAAGCTGGTAATAGAGAGAGTTCTTCAATTAGATGTACTCAAAGGAAGATTTAAGAAAGAAATCTTTGAAAGAGATGACCAAACAGAGTTAGACTAGCTAGGAAAAAGAATATATCAGTTAAAGAAGAAAAAATAAAAAAAGAAATCCCAATCAAAGGATAAAAAAAAAATGATTGGTTTTATGCTTGTATTTGTTCTAATGTTTAGTTTTCGGCCTCATTTTGATATTAATTATGGTTGTTTATTTGAGTGTCTTTGAGGTGTTAGTTAAAATGCTTTGCAGAAGTTCAAGCTCTGAAAACATGCAATGAGAAGAGGAAGAAAGACAAGGGAAAGTGAAGAATTTTAATTAAAAAAGCTGGTACTGAAATCACTTTACAACTTCCGTTTATTTATTTATTCATTCATTTTAGTTGAGGAATTTTGGCAATGTTCATTACATACGAATTGAATTATGATAACTATTTCGTAAAGATGCAAATGCTGATCAATCCACCCATATATACATATTGATTGTTTCTAAAGGAGCATAAATCTCATGAAAATTTTCTTTCTAGGTAATCAATAAAGGTGTTAATATAATGTTCGTGTGCATGAGTCATTGGAAAGGAGTGAAAAATCTCAAAGCAATCTTGTTGGGTTGATCATTTGACAATAACGAAGGTCATTGAACCATTGTTTTCTTGTTTTATATGATTATGCTGACATGACGAGGATCATGAAACTTGATTGAGCAATTTTCAAATTGAACATGGACCGGGTTCACATATTCATTCGGTGGACAAAGATTAAACCCATTATAAATTATCATGTAAAATTAATATGACTATTTATCATTAATTGCATATTTGCAAAATAGTTTTTTAAGATGACAATTTATAATTAGTTTGATATATGAATGAATTTAAAGAAACAATTTAGATAAAGAAATTTTTTAGTATTCAAAAATCAGACTTAATAACATGTGGCTTATGCTACTTAAATAAAGCGAAGAAAAGGCCTATATATGCTCAAGTTTGCCATATAATACTATCTATATTATTCTCGGTGAAAATGAGAACATTTTTGTACACAACCAGAATATGATGTAATTGGTTTAGTTTGAATAGCATTAACTTGACCTCTTATTTTATGTTATGTTGTACCTGTGCACATTATTAGAAGCAGAGTGAATCATTTGGCCACTAATCTGGATTTTTTGGACCCATCTATAGGAATTCTAAGATTGAGTCTTAATTGACTGAAAATTGATTGGAGCAGAAAGCCAACCTTCTACCCCTGCACTCTAGTATGACACATGTTTAATATGTTCATTAGTGTTTTTTAGTTTATAAATGGTCATATTTATGGGGAATTTTTACCTTGAATGGTCAAAAATTTGAGTTTGACATTGTTCATTTTTTGCATTAAACTCTTGGTAGTGCATCAGTTGCTTACATGTGAAATAGAAACTAAAATCCTTCTACTTTTATGTTTTGGATTAGTTACTTTTTATTTTGTATAGGTTATACTTTCAAGAATTTATTTTGGGGCCAAAACATATTCTTTTCTCTGGGAAAAGATATTTGTTATTTGTTCTATATCATTCTATAATTGGATTATCTTCAATTTGTTGGCATTCTATGGAAGAAAAGAGTAGTGTAGTTTATAGCTGGTCAAGCTTCTTAAAAGAGAGGAAATATACAACTCCAAGAAGCTACAATAACATTGCTTAAAATGTTAATTATAACTTCTTGCTTCAGACATCATTTTAATTTCTGTTTTCTGAAACTTGGTTTGGATAAACTTTAGATGTTAAATCAGTCTGATGTTAAATAATTTCTGTTTTCATTGCTTGGGTTGTATTATGTCTTTCTGTCCTATGCAATTTTCATTTACAAAGTAAACATCTCATGATTATTTTATAAATTGGTTAATGCTACAAGTGAAATTTCTTGAACATCGAAATTATTTTTTATTTACACATGTATGTAACAAACTTTTGCATTTTGGTTTTAAGCTAATTTATATTAATTCAACATATTTATGGCTGTAGGTAACAGGACAAACATGGTTCGTGGACATTTTTTTTGTACAAGGCACTAGTGATTCTTTTTGGTATAGATAGTACTTTGTGCAAGTCTTAGCACTTGACTAAAACATTTAAACATATTGTTTTTGTTACAAAACTATTTGTTGTGCTCATATGACATTTAAGGGTATTTATTAATTTTTAGTGTTCTTTAAATTGCATTAATAAGATGTGATTTAGTAATGCTTTTGATGGTAATGGAAAAAAAAAATTATGTTAGGAAAGGAAAAGGAAATAATAAATAATATATTAATCAATGAATAAAAAATAATGTGACTTTTTGCCATGAAAGATAAAAAATTGTCATAAAAAAGTAAAATCAAATGAATTGATTTTCTGATTTGCGACAACGGGTTTGAATATTGTCGCTAAAAACTAGACAATTAGGGATGAGATACGATATTGTCCCAAAATATTGATTATTTGGCGACAATCGACAGGTAAAGGAGACGATTTATTTACTTATTTAGCGACGACGTTTATGCAATGAAAATGGGGATGAAAGTTTTTCGTCCCACAAAGTTTTAGCGACGACAGCTTGAACTTTGGGGACGAAATATTTCGTCCTTAATTCTCGATTTTGTTGTAGTGAAATTGAAAAATAATGTAAATTAAAAAAAAAAAAACCTATCACCAAACCTGAGAAAAATGATGTAATAAGGAAAAGTTTATATATATATATATATTATTTAGCATTTAGAATTCACTTGATAATGTCATGTTCATCTAATGAGAAAGTGAAAAGAAATATTAAATTAGAAAGAATATAAATATATTAAATGTTTAGTTAAAATTAAAAAAGTTAAAATCTCTTTGTAAAAAAAAATATATTGGAATTTAAGGTTTTATTTAAGTTTTACTAATAAAAAAGTAAAAAATTTTTAAAAAATAGGCATTTCTAGAACGGGCTGGTGGAGTAGTTTAGAAATAATAATAATTTAAAAAATATAAGAGCATTTGGACTCTTTATTTGGGTTATGCTCGTTATTTTAAAGAATTATTTTATAAAAAATGTTTCTAATGAACTCTTTATCTTTAAAATTTAAATAAAATAATGAGTTTGGTTCTCTACCAAATTTCACTCTCTATTCAATTGTAATTAATGCATTTCAACTTTCTATGCATGTTCTCTTTTTTAATTAGTGTATTTCTTTAAAATATTTTTCTATTTTCTCATAATAAAACTCATTTACTTTTTTGCCTTTTGGTAAATATTAATTTGTATAGAATAAAGTAAAATGAAAAGTAAAATATAAATAAAAAATTTTTTCTCTCTACATTTAAAAATACTCTGAAATACTTTTTAAAATAAAGAACATTGCAGGAGATGCTCGAACAAAAGAAAAAGCAGTAGTAAACTCAAGGGATTAGATTGTACAAATAAAAAGAGGGAGAATAAACATTTTGAAATCTCTCTTTCACTAACATATTTGCTAGAGAGATGTTCTAAAAGCAATTACCATTAGCACTTATTATACAAATTCATTATATGAATAAAATGACATTTTTTTATTATGTTAATGTTCATCATATTTATGAATTAATTAGATTTTAAATTGAATAATAAAATTCATAATATAAACATAACATTAAGGAAATCATGATGTGATAATGATATTGAGATTCCTACAAGTACAATTATATTTGTATTTGAATTATCCATAGTAATATGATCAACAATACAAGATATTGTTGATCCGGAAGACTAGCACATGCTATATTTCTTGATTGGATTAAGCAACATATATCATAATCTATAGACATAAGATGTTTAAAGTTAATATGTTGATGCTAGCTAGAGTAGTCAAGTGCATTAGATGACCTGCTATAAAACCATCACATGAATCTTTTATTCTATGTCAATGATAATCTCATCATAACAATGATGCAAGTATCCTTACACTTGAGATGCTCAAGATTATTTTGAATACACATTTTGTACTTTGACTAAATTACTTATTGCCTTAAGAGAGGTCGCTCATAGGGTGATGATTGGATACAGTTTGAGGTATTCAAAAGTAGTTGAGTAGCCAATAAAGGATTCACTACTCTTTATAGAAGGAGTGTATACTCATGGCCTCTTGTCAAAATCATTAATTGAGAGTCTCTAACCAGAGCGGACATATCATGAAGATAGTCTTTGATGACATATCTAATAAGTGTATTGAGTCTCAATGATAAGATCTAACATTACTTGAACTAGGTGTGATGTAGTCACTCTAGTAGGAGCTGATATCGAGTCCATACTCTGAATCGAGTGGGATATAGAAATGTGAATGGACAAATTGCATGGATAATTGTTTATGAAAAGGTTTATAGTTATACCAATGACTTTATGGTCAATTGAGGATCATGATGTGTTGCTAAATAGTGTTCATGATCTTCTCAAATCAAGTGTTGATTTGAGTGGCCATTATAATCGAGAATCTAATGGATCACACATTGAAGATATGAAGAACTAAAATGAGTTTTTAGATTAGATCCAAGACCGAAAGAGAAAATCCAGGTCAAGACAAGTTCACGATTTGAAAAGGTTTATCGCTATCGTGAAATAACCCTGCGTGAGAGCAAAAAGTCACTACATTAGAATCATGTAAGTTCCAGATCGGGATCCTCTCGATAGGTGGTAGTTTAAGAATCCTAATCTAATTAGGAAATTTAAATATGGGTAACCGGTTACTACAACCTCTGCACCTTTAGAGGGAATATAAATAGTCTATTCAAAGACTATTTATGTGGATTGTCTCTTAAAGATTAATTCTTTTGCTAGCACTTTTGGTTAATCTAAGTCATTGCCTTTGTAATTTTTTGTCTTCATCTTCGTGTGGACTTACATTAGAGGTGATCCAATATAGGATTACTATGGTTTGCTACAATCCGATAAGTTGAAACCGAAGAACGAGACTCAGATTTAAATGTAATGATCTTCAATCTATTAGATAGGTAATTGATTATGGCTACAAGAGTTGATTCTACTGATTTGGGATTTGTAATTTTTTAAATTCCGTTGTGTCTGCTTGTATGTGATACTTGTGCGAATTCCAACAATATTCTCTCTTTAAAGTCTCAATAAATAAGATGTAGAAAAATATAAAACTTTTTTAAATAGATATAGACAAGTGTCAACATGTTGAAATTTTCTTTCTGATTCAAGATTATATATGTATATATGAGAGTATGAGACCAATACTATAAAAGCTAAGGATGCCAAACTGGTTTAGAATTGGCCAAACCGGATCGAAACTAGTCTGGTTAAATGCAGACCGAATTGTTGATCACTAGTTCTGGTCCAGTTTAGCTGGCCCTTGAACTGAGAACCGATGGTTCCGATTTGGAACTGACTAGTGTAAATATGTTAAAAATTATTTTTAATTTTAGAAAAATGAAAAGACTAAAATACCCTTTATAATAGAAAAATAACATTTATTTTTAAGAGTATTTTTATCTTTTCAATTTCACAAAATTCTCTATAAATACCTTAATCCATTTCAATTTCATCGCATCAAATTTTCTCTCAATCTCAATTCTCTCTACATACTTCCTTAAGTATTTATTAATTACACTATCAATTATTTTTTTGTCTTTTAAATTCTCTCTAATTACAATTTCAGTTTTTTATCTCTTAAATTTTCTCTAATTATACTCTTAATTTTTTTTATCTCTATAATTCTCAAATTTCTCTCTTTATTCTCAAAAAATGGCAAGCAATAATGGAAGAAGTAATTTTAATTCCAACAATCTTTTTTTTTAACATGGAAAATTATGATAATTTTGTTAATTTGGATGATGATAAGGAGGAGGTGGCGGACGAACACACCACTCAAGAAAGCCAAAGAATGACGAGTGATATTCTGACAAATGTAGCCCAAGGATCGAATCCAAAACTCTGCTCCTCCAATATTTTCCAAATTCATTTTAAGAAAATACAAAAAATCGATGGCTAATTTGAAATTGTGTGCAACTGTTGTGCACGAACTTATAAATTTAAATAAAGTGGATATGACACTTTCACGAGACATTTGCAAAATAAACATGCGACTTAACTTGGCATCAGAAAAATTAAACTCAAATATCCGGATTTGTAGGTTCATCTTCTAATTCTCAATCATTTCAGTATAGTGATAAAAAAAATATAAGTAAGAAATGAAAAAAAAAAGTTAAGTATGGAACATTTAACTTTTAGTTTTGGAGAAAAAGTTGGTTTCAATAATTGTTATCAAAATGCTTTAAATCCCACTGTTAAATATGCTTCAAGAAATACTTTTAAACAAATTTTATTTAAATTGTATAAAGAAAATAAAAAAGAATTTTGTAAAATTTTTTCGTTTTTGAATGAATGTATTACAATTTATAGAGATATTTGGAGCGATCATTGGTACATGTATTCATATATGGGTTTTACATGTCATTAGATTGATAATGATTGGAAAATGAAAAAAAAAAAAAGATTACTTGCATTTAGAGTATTTGATAAAAGACATACATATGATAATATATTTAAAATAATAAAATATATTTTGGAAGAATATTGGTTTAGTTAATAAAATTTTTGCAATCAGTTAGTACTGCTTCTTTTAGATATCTTTAATTTTTATATCAATCTTATATTGGTGAAAAAAAAATTTCATATTTGATGTACATGACATGTTTTAAATTTGTACATACAAGATGATTTAAATGTATTGGGTGATACAACTTATTCAATAAAACAAACATTTTAATATTTACAGGGACATCCCAAATTAAGAAATCATAAGCTAGATTTTGTTGTAAAAATAGCAAAAAACCCAAAAGATTTCCACAAGATATTTCAATAGTTGGAATTCAACATATAGATTATTCATGGATATAAAGAATTATTTTGCTCATTTGTTTCAACTAATGTACCACAAGTTAATTTATATCCAGAACATTGGAACGTTTGTAAAAATCTTCTAGAGTTTTTGAAAGTTTTTAATGATGTAACATATATTTTAAGTAGTATTTATTATTTTACATGTCATTGATTTTTTGTTCAATATACTACTTTTGTTGATATATTTAAGAGTATATAAATGATATTATTTTGCATGATGTTATATTTGCCAATAAAAGTAAGTGGTTAGCCTATTTTAAATTTATCCTATGATTATTCTTGTATGTTGTATTTTTTTAATCCTAGATGTAGAATTAACGTTTTAGTTGAATATTTGCAAAATTATTATGAACTTTTTGGTGTAAATGATGTTAGCATTGATGCAAATAATAAATGAAGTTAAAAGAAATACTAGTGAACTATTTAATGAATTTAGTAACTTCTATAATATTCTTACTTCAAATATTTCTCCTAATCAAGATGAGGTTGAAACAATAAGGGTAAGAAGAGGTGATCCTTTGATGTTAAAATGTCATAAAAAATCTCGATCGTTCACCAATTTACGCGAACTTGATATTTATCTAATGATAAATTTTGAGTTTGGTGATAGCAAAATATGTAAAGATTTTTTTATTCTCGAATGGTTAAATCGCTATTAAAACACTTATCATACCCTCACCAAATTGTAAAACAAATTTTTGTAAATCCAGTTTCAACATTTACAGTTGAACAAACATTTAGTGTGATTAGTAATATCTTGAACAAGACACGATCTAATTTAGCTCCCGAGTTAATAGAAGCCAAAGCGTGTCTAAATGATTGGACAAAAGTGGCGCTAAGACAACAATAATTTCAAAAAGAGGAATGAGACGAAGAATAATATATATGATCAAAGGAACCGTTTGACACATCCGGCACCGGTAGTTCGGATCAAATAAGGTAAATGAATAGTCAACAAATCTATAACGTAACCTTTAAACCCAAAAAAAATATGTAGGCAACTTAATTAATAGTAAAAAAAAATTAAGTTCAAGCCATTTATTATTATATTTATTTTTCATTTAAAAATCAAAATTTTTATTTTTTTTTTTCAAATTTAACCTCATTTTTAAAATTTAACTTCTCTTTTTTTTTTTCAATTAAATTTTTTTCGAATTTAATTTATTATAATCCAATTAAAATTTTTTAAATTTATTACTTTTTAAATTTTTTTCAAATTTAACTTAAAAATTTATTAATTCTTATTTTTTTCTAACTTAAATTTTTTTCACAATTTATACACAAATTACAACTAAAACAAATTAAAATTTTATTTTCAAAATTAACTCCAATTAATTACAATTTACATGAATAAAAATTATAAATACACTATTTTAATTTTAATTGTATTTATTTAACTTCTAAATTAATTTAAGTTATTAAATTTTAATATAATTTATAATTAAAAAACTTTTAAAAAATAATTGTTGGAGCCTGCGGAATTGTCCAAACCGAACCGATTCCAAACCAGCTCAAAAGGTTCCTATCCAGTCCCAATTTTTTAGAACTGTAGAACCAGCCGTTCCAAGCCGTTAGTTAGGCCTAATAAAAGCTCAATACATAATAATAGAGAACACAATTACTCTCATATGCCATTTTCTATTGTCTCTCTCTAACTTTTTGCAGCAAGTGACTTGTTTCCCACTCTCTCCGTCATTTTCTATTCAGCTTGATAATTGAAGGATATGGCATTATCCATCCAATTAGATTTGTTCAATTTGTGATGAAAAAGGTTTATATTTATTTATTTTTAATTAAGCTAGGGTTTTGTAAGTTTGCTTTGATTATAGAAAATATAAGAAAAACAAAATCAAAGTAACTAAAGTAAAAAATCAAAAGTAGCAGAAAAAAAGTATATTTAAAAAAAAAAATCAAAATATGACATGGACAACTTGCCGATTTTAGAATATTTCTCTTTAATAATGAATAGTATATTTAATCACTCTTGAATTCGCTTCACCGATATTTGTCATAATGGTTCATTATTTATAATAATTGAAATCCTGTTAATTTAACTAACATTTTTTAATTTTCTTTTCTTTTTAATGTTTGGACTTATTTTTCTTGTCATATTGTTTCTTACTAAAGCACCAAAAATGATCTTTTTTTTTTGCCTATCTGAATTATAACGCTTTTAAATAAAATTGAGCATAAATATTTAATTCTTAGTCCTTGTTTGTTGATTGACTTTTCATTTTTTTGGTTTATTAAAAGAATAGAATTTTATGGTTTTTAGATTGATGCTTTGGGATTCTAATATTTCTTTTTTAATTTTCATGTAATAGGAATTTAAATACTATGTTTATATTAGGTCAAAATTTTTTGGGAGTATTTTTCAAAATATAAAGTGTTTTATTAATAAAACGAGGAAAAAATTCCAAATAATAATAAATTTGAGATATAAGAAATCTTTATACATTAATCAAAATTTTATTTTTAAATGTTTTAACTACCAAATTTAAATTTGGAATGAGAATCTCATTTCTATTCTAAGATGAGGGATACCAAACGTGTGTGGAATTGAACATAATTATGGCAATATCGCATCCAAATTGGTGAAGCTATGAAGTAAATTCTATAAAATGAAACAAAACTATGCCTAGAATGAATATCTCCTCCTCAACGCAACGTTTACCTCATCCTCATCATTCTCCTCATTTCTCATACTACTTTTCTTTTGGTTTAACACATACTCAATCTTCTAAAAATGTTCATTTTCGTCATTTAGCTTCCTATAGCAATTTTTGATGTACTTAGCTACATAAACTCATTTTTGGTTCATCTTACTTCATATCCAATTCATAAAACATGCATAGAGTCTCTTAAAACTGACATAGCAAAGAAAAATATTTAATTTTGTCAACAATGCTGTAGGAAAAATACGAATAAATATAAATATAGGGTATTGGAATTGCCTCATAGCGGAAGCAGAATGATCAGACTTTGATCTATAATTTTGAATATGTAAATACTGAATCTTCAATATTTGGAATATGTTAGGTAATTGAAAATGCTACAAGAGTCTCTCCTATAATCTACATTCTCATTGTCTAAATCACAATTGGCTTTTGGGAGCAGAATATATTCTCTGTATTCTATGTTCTGAACTCTAAATTCAAATACGTATTATCTCTATTTAATAAGAGAAAAATAATAGGAAATCTATTCCTATTAAGATATATAAAATAGAGTTTAAATCCATCCAAACTCTAAATATCCTTAACCATAAATTAAATAATTAATATATAATTATTTATTTATTTTAATTAATGTGGACGTTTTTCCATATATCACACTCGTCCACATAGAGCTACTTTCTCTTAATATAACTCATATATTCTAATAAAGATAGTGGAGCATGCAACCTGACGAAAATATACAGAATCAGAATTACTACATTAAGTCATCACCTAACTAACATAGCAAATATTTCGTCTTTGCCCTATACATTTTGATCACACTTGATTAAGAACTCTCAAATCTTTTTGAGAAAACACTAAGTAGTACTTAACCCAAAATCATATACAAGAATATGTATCCATGATTACTTTGTACACTAAGCAAGGTAATCGCTTGGGTAATGGATCATAAACTCATGGTTTGACTTCAAAACATCTTCCTGAAAAGTCATATTAACTCTTTTTATTTGGATAATTTTCTAGCTATGCCTCATATGATCGCAATAGTTTTCATAACCCTGTATGACATAACTAAGAAAATTATTCCAAACTCCAACTTCATAATATACTTTTAAGTCCTGAGGGAAAATTCAAGTATTTAAGGCTCACATAGTGACAAAGAGGGCGTAAACCTTGTCACTCCTTAATATGTTGACTTTAGCACATGTAATACACATTTACATGTTACGATGTACCTCCCACTTAATAGGTCATCACCTCTCAAACATCATACAGATCTCTTATATATATTACTTAAATATATATTTCAAAAAGTTCACTAAAAATATTTTCATCTAGCTATTGCATAGGCTTAAGTGGATATGTGGATAAAATCTATATTCGACTTTATGAAGTCTCATCCAATCTTTACTGAGGCGATACATAACTTATTATAAACCTACTACATAAGAATTTTTTATAATGCTATTATCTCAACCTACCCATCACCTAGGTGTCAGGGTGATCATCCGTGTGAGTGGACAGATCAAAGCCCTATGACTTTTAATATATGCCTTAAGTATCAAATACTATGAACATAGTCATAAAATAAAATAATAGAAACTTTATTAATACAAAATTAAATATCCAACAAGCAACCCTAGCATATCAAATCTACGAAGCCCTAGTGCCCTTGCATGAGTCTGAAAAATATATCGAGCAATAGGCTTTGTTAATGGGTTAGCAACCATATTTTTGGTGGAAATATTCTTTAGGGTAACTTCTCCTTACTTTACCATGCCACAAATGTAGAGATATCGAATATCAATGTGTTTAGTCTGACCATGGTACTTTGGGTCCTTGGAGTATTCTAATGCTGCTATGCTATCAGAATAAATCTCAACTACCTTATCAACTTGATTTGTAACCTCTAGTTGACACAAGAACCTTCCCAACCATATTGCCTTTTGTAGTACTACTAAACATGCAACATATTTAGCTTCCATTGTGGATAGGGCAATGCAACTTTGCTTTTTGCTATACTAAGATATAGATCCTCCTCCGAGAATAAATGTATAACCAGAGCTGGATTTTTGCTCATCTCTATCACCAGCTCAATCTGCATCGCCGAAGCCTTTTAGTCTTAAATCTCCTACTTCTTTTAACGGCTTCCCAATGAGCAAGGCTTGGATTGCTTTAATATCGGCTACCTAAATTGACTACAAAGCAAATATTAGGGTGTGTACACAATATAGCATACATTAAACTTCCTACTGCACTAGCATAAGGAACCCTACTCATCTTTTCTTTCTCCTCATCTGTCTTAGGGCATCGATCAAGACAAAAAATTTGACCTTTCTCAACAAGAGTATTAATGGATTTTGAATAATGCATGCAAAATTGTTCTAAGATTTTATTAATGTAACTCTTTTGAGACAAACCAAGAATTTTCTTAGAACGGTTCCTTATGATATTAATTCCTATTACATAACTAGCTTCACCCATATCCTTCATCTCAAAGGTGGAGGATAACTACTGTTTAGCGGTGTTGATTATCTCTATATTGATCCTAGCTAAGAGAATGTCATCCATATACAATGATAGAATCAAAATCCTATCAGCTGTCTTTTTGACATACATACAGTGATCTTCCTCTATCATTTTGAAACCAATTAAAATGATGGCTTCATGAAACTTAAGGTACCATTGTCTAGATGATTATTTAAGACCATAAATAAATCGTTTAAGATGACACACTTTGTCTTCTTGTCCTTTGGCAACAAAACCAAGAGGTTGATCCGTATTGATCTTTTCATCTAGTTCTCCATTAAGAAATGTTGTCTTAATATCCATTTGATGCAGCTCTAAATCTAAATGAGCTACTAAAGCCAAGATCAAGCAAATTGAGGCAATTCTCACCATAGGAGAAAAAGTCTCTTTGTATTCTATACCTTCTTTTTGGGTATAGCCTTTAGCTACCAATCGGGCCTTGTATTTGTTAATTGAACCATCCGATTTGTATTTTACCTTTAAGATTCACTTGTTTCCAATGGTCTTACGAGCTGACAGAAGATCAACTAACTCCTATACATAATTCTTTGCCATTGATTGCATCTCATCCTGCATAGCAACTAGCCATTCTTAAGAAACTGGTGAAAAAAGTGCTTCTTGATATGATACAGGTTCATCTGTATTAGAAAAAGAGCACAATAATGCATCGCTTTTGATCTCAAAACGTTAACGGGGTATATGTCTGCATTCACTGTTTCTCAAAGTACTCCCACTACTCTGGTGATTGATTGAAGAGGTTGTGATTCCCCTTTTTCGCCTGAAATAGAAGAAATGTTATCATGTAACTCATACAATGATAACTCTTTGCAGACTTCACTGATACTTGGAAGTTCTTTCTCTAAGAATTCCAAATCTGTAGACTCTATTTATGTCATCCCCCATCAAGATGTTCACCATACATCACATATCCTTTAGAGTGTTCGGGATATCTGATGAATACTTTCTTACTGGTTCTTGGGCCAAGTTTTTAATACTTATGAGAGGTAGAGTGAATATACATAGCTGAGCCCCATGGGCATAAATAATTCAACTTTGGTTTTCTTCTATTCCAAAGTTCATAGCGAGTACTTAGCACATATTTACTAGGCACATGATTAAGTATATGAGCTGCTGTAAGCAATGCATCCCTCCAAAAACTAATTGGGAGGTTGGCTTGAGCCATCATTGACCTAACCATATCTAGTAAAGTTCTATTCCTATGCTCTACAACTTCATTTTGTTACAGCATTCTAGGAATGGTCAATTGCTTGCTTATTCCTTTACCTTTAGAAAAAGGTCAAGAACGAATTGAATAAATACCCACATCCTCTATCCATTCGAAAAGATTTTAAATTTCTTTCCTTTTGGTTTTCAACTTCCGTAACAAAGCGTTTGAAGCAATCTAATACCTCATGTTGATGAGATAAGATGTACATATACCCAAAATACGAATAATCATCAATAAATGTAATGAAATAAAGGACAACATGTCGTGCCTCTACATTTATAGGTCCATAAATGTCAGAATGCACTAACTCTAGCGGATTAGAGGCCCTAAGTGCCTTACTAAAAGGCTTTCTTAATGCCTTTCCCATTAAGCAAGGCTCACACATATGGAGACTTACTTTATCAAGAGGCCCTAATAGGCCTGCTTTTACTAGCCTTGCCATTCTTTCTTGGCCTATATGACCAAGTCTAGCATGCCATAATTCACATTCATTATTATTATCAGGAAAAGTAACAAAACAGAAGAAGAATTCATTGAATTGTAATCCAAATCAAAACTAAAGAAACCATTAACTAATAAACTTTGGAAAAACAAATTGTTGTCAAAATAAATGTTCACTACATTTTCCCTAAAATAAAAAGAGAATCCTAAAGGCAAAAGGGATAGCACGGAAGCATAGATTACATCAAAATCATGGAGCATACAACACATCATGAAGAAGCAATATTTTGCCATTTCGCAATTTGAGTTGATAAGCACCAATGTCTAAACTCTTCTCTCTACCATGATTGCCTAAGCTGATATACTGAGTGCTAGTTGGAATTCGATGAAAATCTATGAACTCATTCTTATCTCAGACTATATGTTTGTTTGCCCTCGTGTCTAAAATCCAATAACGTAGAGAGTTAGCAACTAATACATATGAACAAACATTAACTGAGATAAGTTCAAGAGTTACCTTAGAAGGCTCAGGACAATCTCAAGTTAGGTGATCCTTATGCCCAAAATTGTAGCACTTTAATTTACTACATCTCTTTTAACAGCACGCTTGCATTTTTGCGTCTTGACAGCATTGACCTGTTGAGGTACAAAATTTCATCCTTATTTGCCTTTCCCACCTTTCTTTCTTTCTTTTTTTTTTTTTTTTTTTTTTTTTTTGCTTTTTGACTTATTTGCAGGCTTATTTGGCCCTTGGGCCACAAAGGCCTTGGGGCGGCTAGCTTCAATACGCTCAACCTTAAGCTCCAAATGACGGGAAATATTATCAAAAGTCTTGATTTTCTCACTATGAGTCATCAATTGTTTCATTTGAGCCCACTCAAGGTTTGGCAAAGAACATATGACAGCCAACAACTATTGCTCATCATTAACCTCAACTCCAGCAGTTTTCAAATCCCTAATCATGTTGCTCATTACACGAAGGTGTTCAATCATAGTGTGATTAGGTAATTTAGTGTAACGCTCACGATGTAGAGCTTAGGAATTAGCACAAATTATTAGACATGGAAGGAAACGAGAAGAATTTAAATAGAGTTTAAAATAAAATAATTATTAAGTTAGAGGATTAAAAAAAAAATTTAATCTGGGTCCAAAAGAAAATAATTATAAAGTTAAAGAATTAAAAGAAAGAAAAAAAAAGATATTAAATTTATTTAAAAGAATTTAAGTACATTATTAAATTAATATAAAAATAAAATTATATATATATATATATATATATATATATATATAGATAGATAAAAGCCCAAAAGTCAATGTTTAAGACTCATAAAATTATCCACCTGACACCTGGGAACTTGATTTTAGTTGGCCCAACATTCTACGTGCCGTGTAATCAAGTAGCAGCTCTATAAAAGGCCACAAATTTTCTTCCTCTTCATTCTACTCTAGCCGTCCATTGATAGACCTCTCTAAAAAAAATTTTCAAATACAATATTTCACCAGATAACAAGATTAAGCAAGGGATTAATCAAGTTGGGATTTTCTACTGTAGCGGATTTTATTAATTCTCTTTTACAGCAAGTATTTCAATTTTTTTAGTCTCTTGGGGTTATTTGATAGTAGATTAAAAAATTGAGGTTTCCATGAACAAGCTTTAATCCATAGTTTCTTCTACGTGTTAGGTAACAAAAAATACTAGTGAGGATCATCATTAGATCCAGAGTAAGAATTAGAGAAAGTTTAGAGCTCCAAAAATTAAGGTATCATAATTATTCGAAAATTTATTTCACTGTGTGTTTTGTTTGAGTGAATTATTGTATTGATGATTTAATGGGTTAAGAATAGAAATTTAACATGGAATCTAAGAAATTGTTGCGGAGTCATGGGTTTGCTAGGAATTTATTGTTAGAATAATTTTTTTTGGGATTAATTTATGGATTAAAGAAATTGAAAAATTGAGACTATGATGTGACTGTCGGATTATGAATTTTTAATATTTGGCATGTTTATGGTATAAGATTAATGGTGAATAATGAATAAAATTATTGTGTTACTTTGGCATAATTAATTGGCTCTATGGTGATAAATTTTGAGACTGGAATTATTCGAGAATACTAGAAATAATATTAGTCTGTCCATGAGTTGTTGGATTGTTGGAGATTAGTCGTCAAAATAATTTTGGAAGAATTTATGGTTTAATGCACTGAAAATTTGGGACTCAAATTGAAAGAAAATTTAGAAAACTTAGACTGTTAGAGCTTTATTGTCAGTCTATGAATTTGGAGTATTTGTAGTGTTTATGGTATAGGTTAATGGAAAATAATGGAATAAATTGTTTAATTAAATGGACATGATTTTTATATGAATTTTGGTATGAAAAATATTGAAATCGGGTCAAGAAAACACTGGAACTAGAAAAAGTTGGGACTGAAAATTTAGGGATTTAACTGGAATTTTTGTCAGCTAGCACGAGTGTGCTACACACCATGGGCAGCATGTCAAATGTGCTGGCCAGAACCAGGGCCTGCAGCCCAACAGATAGACCAGCAAGCCCATAGGCCTGCAGCCCACAGGCTAGCAAATCCAGCAGGCCGATATACCTGCACTGCAGCCCTACTAAGACTTATTGTAGAACATGAAATTTATTAAATCATCAGTATGAAAGAATTATTATTGGAAATGGAAAAAAATATTTATGGTAAAAGTTTATATGATAATTGGACAAGAATAAATGAGAATTATTGTAAATGAATATGATCAAATTATATGAGAATAAAATATCATGAGGAATACTATGATATAATCTTTATGAGCATGAAAGCACGGAAAATTAACATGATAAAGATATGTGTTAATATTTGGGGTACACAAATATAATCGAACGTTATAAATACGAAAAATATTTATGAATAAGAAATAGGTTATAAGATATATGTTTATGTTCAACAATAAGTTAAAGGCATCAAATTTTTGATATGACCGAAGATATATGTGTTTGTATCCTTGGATATATGAATATCATGGAAAATGGGAAAAACTATTATATGGCGTGTAATATGGGCTTAAAATGGATGAACGGCTTGTTATGACACGTGAAAGAATGATACAAGTTATAATACATATGTATAAATATATGTTACATGTTTCATAAAATATATGTGAATATATATTTGTAGGTGAGAACTACATGTTGGTGACATGGAAGTTGTTATATGATTTACTTGTGGAAAATTTGGAAAAAAAAAAAAAGAGTCTATGACGTGAATTAGAAACCAGACTAAAAATTTAAATGCTTATTTCTCTATATGATAACTAATTTGGAATAAATGTCATGCTATTGAGGGGTTACAATGTTGTAGACAGTTCAATTATCCAACTATTATACTCATTGAAGTCTTGGTGGCTTAAGCTTGGAAAATGGTGCACCCATCTCTTTTTGCTAGCATTCTTTAATTTTTACAGTGATGTGGCTTACGCTGAGAGAGGTGCCCTTGACTACAACCAGAATCGGAAAATCAGCGAGCATGGAGCTTAGGCCTGAGAGATGATGCTCCTACTTCACAACCTGCATTTGGATAGTCTATGTTTAGAGTCTTGGGCTATTAAATGAAATAAATAAAAACAAAAACCAGTTAAACAATACACAGAATAAGGAAACATAATACATGTTGTTAGATAAATGGGTTCTATGGATATGGATTATGATATCAGGTACATGATATTATTTTATGGCTTCTGTTTACCAGGTATGTAAACTTGTTGTGAATATAATATGATTGGCATGACCATGACAACAAATGACTAATGCATATATGAGAATGATTGCAAATGACGTGAATGTCAAGTTATATGTGTAGATGCATGCAATAATTTTTATGATTATATATACCACTAAACTTTTAGTAGCTTAGCGTGTGAGTTTTTTTGCACGCAGATTGGAGCTACTAGGTAGCAAAGTTGACGAGAGGAGAAGACGAGCCTATTAGAGAAGTTAGAGTCTACTCGTGCATATTTTTATATATGCTTATTCATTTGGGATTGCTAGACAGTTATTAAATAAAGTTTTATTTGATTGATTATTTAATTGGATTTTATAAAAGGCTGTAATAAGTGGGCAGGTTTTAGCCTAAGAACTCGATCATTGGTTATTTTAATTATGAATTTGAACTAGTAATCAGTTATATGATATAGATATATGATATAATATGATGATATGTATGTCTACTATGATTTGAACGTAAAATAATAGGTTTAATTGGATATATTTAATTAGCAACCTCCTGCGTAGTAGAATTAAGTATGCTATGTGGGAGGGTGTTACATTTAGTATACTCCTAAAATTTCAAATTCAAGACACACAACCTTGTAGCAGAGGTCTGACCATACTTGATTTTGAGTTGTTTCCACATTGACTTAGTAGTGGAAAAATCCTCAAATTCTCCAATCAAAGTCATTTTGCATGCTACTCAACATAGTGAAGCGTGTAACACTCTCCCATATATTAGAAATATGACCTCTAAGACATAGGAAGTGTTATAGACCAGATAGTTATAATATGTCTAATTTAGAATTTTTTTTCAATATAAATTATTATTATATAAGTATGAATATTCACTTAGGCTTAATTGTCTAATTTACCGAATATACTCTACACTAGCTATCACTAGCTCTGGTTTACCTGTTCAATCATATTTCATAAACTAGATTGGACCTACAAGGCCCTCATCTCATGCATCTCAATTATATCTAGTTGAACTATATAGGTTCTTTTTTCCTTTTCTTTTCTTTACTTTTTCTTTTACTTTACACCATAGTATATGATTACAGGATAACAAACATAATTAATTATATTTCTATGAATGAATTTAATAAATAAATAAATGCATGCTATGAAAATTTTTAGTACATAATCTGGGGTTTACACAGTCTCCTCTCAGCATGGAATTGGCCTCTCCGCTGTAAATTGATACCTCAACTATATCTTAGCTCCAAAACCTGCATGCACATGAAAACACGCTAAGCTACTCATAGCTTGGTAAGAAACATATACATATCATACACAATATATAATTTCATAATTTATGATATGTAGAAGTTGGTAACATAACCATTACAAAACATGTAAACACAACAATTCAACAATTATACAAAGTCACTTATTTTATCAATGCCTTATGCACACATGCTTATCTAATTTACCAATTTCATTTTTTTTCTTTATTTCATTATCCCAATATTTTTCAAGCATGCATATCTAGAATCCCGGTGTAGTTATTTCAAGCTATACCACCTAGTGATTCTTTTATATCTCAATTACCAATGAACGTATTAATTTTTTGGAGGTTCGAGCGTATATCTGATATAGAAGAGAGTTAAACCCCTAGAATTTAAGCCTTTACTTTCAAAACTGGTAATTGAGTCGACCACTAGTCTTTTCCATCTATTATTTACATATCTTATTCGTATATCATTATTCAATGCATGCAGATCATATGCGTGTTTAGAATACATATGCTAAAAAGAATAACATATTAGGATCATATAACAAACTGATGATACATCATATTACTTTTCTCATTTTGGTGCATGCAAATAATAAATTCCCATGTTCTATTTTCTTATTTAAATAAATAGCCCAAGCTTCATTCCCGGATTGGCTGGATACGAGGTGTGAAGTAGGGGTACTCAGTCCAAAGCTAGACATCCTACTCACTCTGTATACATGATATGGAATAGGCGCACCTAATCCAGGGCTAGTCATCCTACTCATCCACTATAACATGTGTGCTCATCTGAGCTTCTCAAATCAAGTGCGCTCACACTTGAGCTTAGCTAACCTGACTGAGTATAATAAATATGAGTATCAAGAATAGGAGCACCCAAATCAGGGCTGGTCACCTTGATCCTCAATCATATATCTCGTCAATACATATCATTTATCCCCTTTATGGTGCACCATCTACCCTAAAGTAGTTCTCAGATAGAAAAATGAGCATTTATATCAAAGTAACTTCTTATTTTAAACCTTATTCTTTTATATTACCATCATTTTACATACACATATTCATGTTCATATATGATAATTATGTTCATCAATATGTTTTCATATGATATGACGTAATTCTCTAGCATTTAGGCATGTTTGTTATGTCACGAACCCATTTAATCATCATTTAAACACAATTTATTTTTGCTCCGAATAATGCTTTCACAACTATGAATTTTGCTCTGGGTGTGAAGCCTAGCCGTGACTCTTTCTGCACTAAGATTCATGGGCGTGATAGTTATATTCATGGCCTAAAAGGGTCTAACATGTTCCTATAATCAAATTTTGTGAAATTTCAACTTCTAAACACTTCCTAAACATATTTAACATTCATTCATAGACAAAATTGTAATATCCTTGACCGTCTATACATGTACTATCACACGCATTTCATTTTGACATTTTCATTTTATAAATATCAGTCACACGAAACACATGCATACATAGGAATTTTAGCTAGAACGTGCTCACGAGGTATACTTGCTATGGGTCGGTTTATCATAAAAAGAGCAAGTTGCACATGTCAAGTTATAAATTATATGAGAAAGACAAGATATTGAAAATTAAT
Source organism: Balakata baccata (assembly GCA_949630135.1). Taxonomy (NCBI): domain Eukaryota; kingdom Viridiplantae; phylum Streptophyta; class Magnoliopsida; order Malpighiales; family Euphorbiaceae; genus Balakata; species Balakata baccata. Next base: position 1,470 of record CATIWF010080316.1, on the reverse strand, counting down.
TAAATAAAATGATTAATTTTAAAATAAATGAAATTTGACATAGTGAAATTAATTAAAGTAGACAATTTAACTAGATAGTATTTTTGACACTAAATACAGGTAAATATATAGAGAAAATAATAATAATAATAATTAATTTAATTATTTATTTATTATTTAAATTATTTAAATTAATCAGAAAAGTAAAAAAAAAAAAGAAGAAAAGGTAAGTGGGCAAACTTACCTTAAAGAGTGGTTTGACCACTTTTGTCCTTGACATTGCAGTCTCTTCATTTCCTTTTTTTTCTCTCAAATTTCTCCAGCAACAAGACCAAGAAAAAAGGACCATCTGAAGGTTAGTTATGACCATGAATTGTTAGTTTTAATTTATGGTTAATAGAAAATTATTTAGGAGGTGCAAACTATATGATTTTCATGGGTAAGCTGCTTGAATTCTGTTTTCATGGTAGAAACTTAGGGTCTAAGTTTCTTCATGTTAAAGGTTGATTCTGAAGAAGCACAAAACACCAAACCTGTAGTTTCATGTCTTAAGTTTAATTCTATAAAAATAGTTTTACATAATTTGGTGTCTGTGGAAAGATATTGGCATAGGACTGGAACCGGTTTCCTTGAGGAACCTAGCTAAATTATCTATTGTTTTGATTATATTTCTATATGATGGAATCGATATTTGAGAAAACTCAAAACATAAAAGTTGTAGATATATGTGTTATCTATTATACATAAAATTTTAGGGCTAGATCATGGGCAGATGTTGAGTTATGGGCAAGAGAGTCATGTCCGTTCCACATTTGAGCTGCCTGCTTAGTATCCTGGGCATGTCTAGTTAGTTGTTTGCCAATTTTGAGCTCCTTATAGACATAATTTGTAACTGGTAAAAACATGAAAGTTATAGGTAAAGGTCTTATCTAAATCTTGGCACAAATTTACCTCAACATGCTATGTATATTGTGAGTTATAACCTTCACAAGTCAGACTGGTCCGGATGCCAGCCCTGTTTTTGACCAGTCACAATTTCCCTACCATATGAGGACCTTAGAGGTAGAATGGATGAAAGTTGTCAACATAAAAAATGATCTATTTTAACATATCTATGTTCATACAAAGTTTCTTAAAAATATGACTTACAAGTTATAAGATATGAAGAAGCAAAATTGGTATCCCAAAACTGCCTAAGGTCAAAAACAGGGCAGAGAACAGAATATGTTTATAAATTTCATAAAATATTCCACAATGGTCCAATTGTTATGAAATTTAGATATGTTGTAGACCTATATGTTAGCTTTAATTAGAAATAAGAATCATACAAATTGGACTAGTATAGAAAATGTTATAAGCTACTAAACACATGAAGGTCACACTACCATTATACCAAATCCTAGTTAGTGATCCATATTATGCATATTTCAATTTGTTTAAGTTTCACTAAGTTTATTTAGCTACCAATTAACCAAGTATACATTCAATTAG
>CATIWF010080302.1:0-19585 GCA_949630135.1 Balakata baccata | reverse complement strand
GGCCGAGCCTCACCAATCTCTCTCCTTGCATTGCACATATGTATAGGAACATGACATTTGTATTTTGGGTTGTCTATTCGCATATGTATAAATTAGTAAATATGTAATAGTGTGTAAATGTGTATTTGGCTTCAACCTTTCTAACTAAAATAATTGAACATAGTGTATGAATTGTTAACATATGTGATGCTTAGCTGTCAAATGTTGAAAGTGATAATGTTATATGATTAAAAAAAAAAATTTATCCCTCATTATAAACAGGATTATGTCCTATTCTATGCTATATACGACAACATGATATAAGTATAAGTGATATCCATAGGTATAAGATGTTACATATTATACTATGAATATTTTGATTTAATTATACATGAAGGCAATCGAAGTAGACATTTGATTGCAGTCAGATTTAAGTTATAGACTCTTTTAATTAGTCATCTAATGTAGAATGCTTGGTATGCGATGTAGAATGAATTTCTTACCATATATGAGAATCGACCAATTTCTTAAGTTTTTTTAGTTAGATGTTCTCTTAGCTACATTCATCATACAACCAATGAGTGTGTTTTGTAATAGCCAAGTGTTCAAAGTAAAAGAGACATTGCTAACATTAAACTTTTTTCCAGTAAGGCTAAAAATCGGTTTCAGGGTGGGATAAATAAAATAGAGAAAATTATTCCAACCATCAAAATTTCTTTATCATATTTTTTTTGTTTCAAGTGATGGATTGTGTTATAGAATTTAGAATATTAATTAGGTTTAATTCAATTGGTAAAAATATGCTGCTAATTAATTAAAATGATACTAAATGATTTTCTTAACCATACAGGATAAAACATGCATCTTTTCATTTCTTTTCAAGTATAGGAAATTTGTGATTGAAACTTTATCTTAAGGACTACTTTAGGATAGAATCATTGCACCCATAATCTAATAAAAAAATTAAATTTCTGATAATCAAATTTATTATTCAGAATCTTATTTTGAAATATAGTGTGACATGCCCTTTTCTTTTTGCATATATATATATATATATATATATATATATATATATATATAGAGAGAGAGAGAGAGAGAGAGAGAGAGAGAGAGAGAGAGAGTTTAGATCTTTAAGGTCTCTTAATTGTTCCTTGCCTAGGAAGGTTCGGAAAATAAGCCATTGAGTCTAAAGGCTGTAATACATAGGAATTACTTAGAATTGTAGACACACCTTAAATTTCCTTTATAAAATCTTTATAGTTATGGATTTTATTTTCTGTAGAACTAAATTTTCTAACTTTGCCTCACCTCTTTCAAGAATTCTAGGAAGATAGTAAATAGTGAAGAAATTATAATATAAGATTTTGAAAAAGGTATAGATAATTGGAAAATACTAAAAATAAATAGAGATCATATCTATAAAATCTCTAAATACCAACTCTTCAGAACCGATTTTACTATCAAAACTGAAGAATGAGATATACAATTATCTAAACCTTTTGAGACTATCAAGTTACTTAGTCAAAATTCCTTGAAAAAATATGTAGATAGAAAATATAAATATATTCATATAGGATTAGTCCAAGTAGGTATTAAACCTCTAACCAAAGAAAGTTTAAATACTTCTATTCTTACAAATTCTTAGAGATGCTAGATTCACAAACTTCGAAGATTCCTTTTTAAGTTTTGTTGAATCCAGTTTATGCATGGTCCTATATCTTTTGACTGTTATCCAAATTTTTATGTTTCTTTAAATGATAAAAATATTTTAAAATCCTTAGTTTTACAAATCAAAACTCATAATTATTAGATGCTTGAAGGATCAATACCTGTTGCTTTAATTTTTAGAATTCATTATAAAGCTATGATGTTTGCTTTTTATACAAGTGCTAGATTCCATAGTAAAAAAGGTAAAACCCTTCTTTTACAAACAGACCTCACCAAAGCCAATGCTGTAATACCTATAAATATCTAATAGGGTGAAATATCTCTTTCTGAGTAATGAATCTTAGAAGGAATTACCCGACCTGAGCCTTTTGAGCCCCTAAAGCCCAATATCCAATTAAAACAAATAACCTAATACCATTATGGGAGAGTTAGGCTCTCTTTTAATAGGAGATCTATTAGTAGTAGATACTCTGACGATTCTTCCACCTCAAAAACTGTAGATTTAGAGGAAATATCACAGATCCCTTTAATTATTAATATACCATATATGCCTAGATATTTATGCTTTCCAAAACTCCATAGACTATCATTTTAAATCTGCTAATTCAGTTACAATTAGGAACAAAACTCTTGAATAGGAAACTGTTACATATTCTAGAAAAATCATGTTTACACATCTATATTTTCTAGGAATAAAAATTCCTTTCAGTGATCAAATTGTAAATGTCATTCCTCTAAAAAATCCAGGTAGTGATGACAAAACTAACATAAAAAATATCATTATCCAAAATAACTTTTCAAATACCCATCTTAATGCCTTAGGAAAACAACTTGATCATATAGAAAAACATCTAGGAAAACAACCTGTAGTTTCTTTAGATTGTCAAACCTCTCATGCTAATCCAAAAATAAAAAAAAATCCTATTTTTAAACCTTTTAAGATGTCCAAAACTAGTGTAAAAAATTTTCAGGATAACAAAACTGAAGTCATTAAAGCCATCTAGGATCATCTAAGCAAAATTGGTCGAAATACTAGTAGTTCTAACCAACCTACAAATTCCAACCAAGGTGCCCTAGAAACTCCAACTTCTAGAATAAATGCAATAAATCGGGATTCCGATGATAGTGATCCCTTAGGACAATTTCAAGAGCCCACACTTGAAATCAACAAGCTGACTTAAGAATAGTCCTCACAAGTCCAACAACCTCTACAAATAATTCCCGCACCAGATATAAATATAGTTAAACCAATAGCTCAATCCTATTTCAATGCCTCTTTTGTCTACGATTGGAATATAGATGAATTATTGAATATGATATTCTTAGTTTTTTACAATAAATGACTATGACTGCTAATACTTATAAAATCCAAATAGAAACCGAATATAAAACCATTGTTGAACTCCTTATAGTTGGGTTCTCTGGCCAGCTTAAAGGATGATGAGATTATTATCTCACCTCATAACAATGAGAAGATATCCTAAATGCCGTTAAAATAGATGAAGCAGGAACACTCATCCTAGATGAAGAAGGAAATCCTCAACAGGATGTGGTAGCAACTTTAATCCTTACTATTTTCTTACACTTCGTAGGTAATCCCTCTCATTTAAAAGATAAAAATGCCAAACTTCTTGCAAACCTTAGGTACAAAAAACTTAGTGATTTTCCAATGGTACAAAATACCTTTCAAACTAGAGTTATGTTTAGAAAAAATTCCAATCAACCTTTGTGGTAAGAAAAATTCCTTACAAGTTTACCAACCCTTTTAGGTGAAAAAGTTAGAAATAAAATTAGAGAATCCTCAGGACAATAAATCATACTCTATAGTGATTTCACTTATGGTGAATTGATTAGTCTCACCCAACAAAAGGGTTTCAAAATCTGTCAAGACTTAAAACTCCAAAAACACCTAAAATGAGAATTAAAACGGACCAAATAAGAGCTAGGTTCTTTTTGTCAATAATTTGATATCAATACTGACAAATCATCCTCTTGCACAGGAAATTGCAAAAATAGATCCTATATTAGTACAAATACAAAAGGTTCCAAAACCTAAAAAGGAAGGAAATCTTCCAAATTCCGTGATGAGTTTTACAAAAAACCTAATTACAAAAAATCCAAAAAACAATATCCTGAGAAACCAGAGTTCAGTAGTAAGTATAAATATATTACTTGTTACAAATGTGGCAAAAAAGGTCACACTTCTAGATTCTGTAAATAGGAAATTACATGAACTTCAACTAAATGAAGAACCATGTTTAGAATCTCCAATTTACTTATAGACTCTTCTGATTCTGAACTAGGAAGCTTTTCTTCTGATTTTGAAAATAGAAAACTCTTATAGGTAGATGAGTTAGTTACTAGTTCATCCAGTTTTTTAGATAGTAAACCAGGAAAATAAATAAATGTTCTTACTAAAGAACAAGAATTCCTTTTAGATGTTGTAAAACATATAAATGATCCTTAAATTTAGAAAGAATATTTAGATAAATACTTAAGTTCCCTTAGTCAAAATAAGATAGAAAAAACAGAAGAAAAATCTTCTATTCTTCGCAGCACATCTAAAAATACCTATGATCTTACCCATATCCTTGATAAAGGTAAGAAAATTAAAAATAAACATGTCCTATCTATGATATTCAAAAAGAAATTAAGGAAGCAAAATTAGAATTGAAAGAGCTAAAAAAAAAATAAAAGAATGATTTCCAAACTTTGCAATCGCTTCTTTCCAAATATCTACATGATGATTCTGATAATACTTTTAGTAAAGAAGATCATGATGTTCAAAATATTGAGTCTCTTAAAAAAATTCTAGAAGATTTTCTTTTTGTTTTAAAAGATATTACCTCAAGACAATATTTTATTAAAATTACCATTTCTATTTCAAAAGATTTTAAAATTGATACAATTGTATTGTTCAATGGAGCTAATTTAAATTGCATCAAAACTGGTTTAATATAAAAAAAACTTTCATAAAAATACTCATGCAAAACTTTCGGCCGCAAATAATTCTAAGTTAAAAATAAATTCTAAAGTTAAAGCTTCAATTTTAAATAATAATATTTTTCTCACAATTTCTTTCGTCTTAGTTGATGATATAATTATACTATGATTCTTGGAACACCTTTTATTAATTTAATTACTCCTTTTAAAGTTAGTGAAAATTTCATTTCATTTAAATACAATTGTAAAAAATTAAGTTTTCAATTTATTGAAAAATAAAAAACTAAAAGTCTGAATCTAGTCAAAGCTTGTTCTATACATGAAAATACAATTAATGTTTTAATTAAATGGAAAAGTTTTCAACCTGATAATCTTAATAAAATTGTCTATTTCAAACGTTTAGAAAATCAGTTAGAAACTCCTAATATTAGAGAAAAAATTTCAAAATTACAAAGTTTTTTTGAAAAAAAAATTTGTTCCGATTTTCCAAATGTCTTTTAGAAAAGAAAACAACATATTGTTGATCTTCCTTATGAAAAATATTTTGATGAAAGACATATTCCGATTAAGGCTAGGCCTATTAAGATGAATGCTGAATTAGAGGAGCACTACAAAAAAGAATTCTATGATCTAGAGCGAAAATATTTAATTTCTAAGTTTAGATCTCCTTAGAGTTGTGCTGAAATAGAAAGAGGTATTCCAAGACTTGTTATTAGTTACAAACCTCTAAATTCTACCTTAAAATGGATTAGATACTTAATTCTAAATAAAAAAGATTTGTTGCAAAAACTTCATTCTGCTTCAATTTTTTCCAAATTCGATATGAAATCAGATTTTTGGCAAATTCAAATTTAAAAAAACTATCGTTATAAAATTGCTTTTACTGTTCCTTTTGGACAGTATGAGAATGTAATGCTGTTTGGTTTAAAAATTGCCTCTTGTGAATTTCAAAGAATTATGAATGATATATTTAATGAAGATTCAAAATTTTGTATCATTTATATTGATGATGTCTTAATTTTTTCAAACTCCTTAGATGAACATTTTAGACACCTCAAAACTTTTTTCTATATTGCAAAGAAAAATGGTTTAGTGGTTTCTAAATAAAAAATGTCTTTATTTCAAACAAAAATTCGTTTTTTAGGTCATTATATCTCACAATATTTAATAACTCCAATTTAAAGATTCCTTCAATTTGTTACTAAATTCCTTGACAAAATTCTTGATAAAACACAATTGCTATAGTTTTTAGGAAGCCTCAATTATGTTTTAGATTTTTTTCCAAATATTAATAGATTAGTTAAACCATTACATGATAAGCTTAAGAAAAATCAGGTTCTATAGTCAAACGAATATATTGTTGTTGTTAAAAAAAAAATTAAGAAACAGGTTTTAGAAATTCTCTGTTTACACATTGCTGATCCTAATTTACTAAAAATTATAGAAACTGATGCTTCTGATTTAGGCTTAAAGGGTTTTGAGTGTGTATCATATACATGTTACGCAACAGAATTTAAAATTTTTCAAAATCCGAAACAAAAGAATTAGTTTGTGCCAATTAAAACTAATTTAACAAAAAGAAAATTTAGAAATTATACCTTTATAATTTCTAAATTTTTTTTCAACTTCTCACCTTTTTGGGTTGTAGTAAAGCACAACAATCTAATTTTAGATTGTCTCTAACAATATCCACGCGAAGATGAGAGGATGAAACCACTAGAGAAATGACTTGAACACACCTCAAAGTACTAGTAATGAGTATGTTCATTTGCGAGGAAAAATTAAACTCTTTAATTTTCTTATTGTTTCCAAAAATTTTTCTTCTCCCAAAAATTTTTTCTTGTCTATTTTTTATCTTTTGCGGTCTTTTAGATAAAAAAAAAAATCAAATTCATAGATCAAAATTGAAGAGAGAAGAAAAATAAAAGGTTGGGTGAAAAATGACAGCTTTTGCCAATTTATATGCATTTGCGTGCTGTTGTGTGTGCTAGTCACCTTCCCGAGCGATTTTTTCCCACAATCTTATTGCGATCCGACCCAAAATAATTCTCATATATTTTTGGATTTATCCAGAGCCATTTTACTCAATTTTCACATCTTCAATGCGTGTGCCCCATTAGATTTCTGATTATGTTGGCCACTTAAATTATCAATTAATTTAAGTAAGTCATGAGCGGTATCTAGCAACACATCATGACTCCCAATTAATAGAAAAGTTAGTGGTTTGACTACAAACCTTTCCATAGACAATTTTTGTGCAATTTATCCTTTCACCATTCTATACCCCACTCGATTCAGAGTATGGACAATGTGTCAACTCCCGCTAGATTGACTACATCACACCTAGCCCAAGTGATGTTGGATTTGATACTTGAGACTAATTACTCTATTAGACATGTCACTTAAGACAATTTTCATGACATTTCACTTTGGCCAGAGATTCTGAGTAATGTCCTAACAAATGGCCATGGGTATGCATTCCCTTTATTTGGAGTGATAAATCCTTTGTTGGCTATCCAATTACCTTCGAGTATCTCAATCTGTACCCAATCACTACCCTATGAGCAATCTGTATGAGGTAACAACGAATAGAGTTAAAGTACATAATCAATATCCAATATATCATTGAGTACCTCAAATCTAAGGATACTTGCACTATTGCTATGATATGACTATCATTGACATTTGAATAGAATATCCATATGATTGTCTCATAGAAGGTCATCCAATGTACTTGACTACTTTTAGCAAGCATTCATATATTAACTCTAAACATCTCATACTTACAAATTATGAGATCTACTACTTCATTCAATCAAAGAATATAACATGTGTTAGTCTATCCAGATTAATAATGTCTCGTCTCATTAATCGTATGACTAGAGATAATTTAAATACTAATATAATTACATATGATAAGAATTTCATTATCATGATCTCATCATGATTTTCTTCATGCTATGTTTTGTATCAATGACTTCATTAATTGATTTAAGATCACTATCAATGCATATATCAAATGAATACCAAATTAATGAAAAAGCCTTATAGTAATTAAATAGATTTGTACAATAATTGCTAAAGGTGATTGTCTTTAGAGCACTTCTCTAACAGAAGCAGGGGGAGAAAGAATGCATTATACAATATATTTCAGCACATTAGAATAATACTCAGAAAAATTATTCTACAATTAAAAAAAAATTTGAGTATTGTTTTATGCATTCAAAAATTCCAAAGTGATTTATTAAATCAAAAATTTATTTGTAGAATTGAATGCAAAAGTGCAAAAGATGTTTTATAAAAAGATGTTCAAAATCTTGCATCCAAACAGATTTTTGCATGATGACAGACTATTTGAAGTATTTTTTATTTGGATATTGAATACATAAAATGAGATACAAATTCCATCCCAGATTTTCTAACCAGAGAATTTCTGCATTCCAAGAACCATGCCTAGAAAGACAAAAACCAAAGCCAAAGAAATACTAAAAAATATCCAAAATACAAATCCTTCTTTGACGCCCTAATAGATGAAGAATTTCAAGATTCCGCTTCTTCTTCTAAAATTCCGACCCCTCGGTCAAAAATCCTGGCCTTTGCTTTTGCCTAGAAAATTTCAAATGATTCTCCATTAGATCAATATCTTAAGAATATGCCAGAATTGATCAGAGAACGACTTTGGAAGTCTCTTTAAACTCAAATGATCCCAATAAAACAGGAGCCAGAAGTTAGAACGAGTTCCTCTCAATTAATCCCTTCTCAAGTAAATCCCTCTTACTCATTTTAAAAAACAGAGAAAGTTGATTCTTCAAAAACACTTTCTCAAAAGCAAATTTCAAATTCTCAAATTATTTTGTCTCAAAAAACCCAAAATCCCTCCAATTTTATTTTAAAAGAAAAATTTCTAAATATAGTAATTATAGAAAAAAGGATTTCATGATCCAAATTCTTTTGATTCATTGGAAAAATTCTTTGAAAAGTCAACTGATATTAAAAAAATTTCATGTTTTTATCAAACAATTTCATAAATAACAAAATCTGCCACTTTTAAAAATTTCTTTTATAATGAGCAGCAACTTAATCCACATATTCTACATGCAAAATTCACTAAGTAATTGCCCCGCAAAATTGGAAGTTGGCCTTTTCCAACCTCTCTACTTTCCATAAACCTCTAAAAAATTTCCCTTCTTTGATACCCCATACAATTGTTGGGATTACTAGCAAGCATGGTTTAATACTTTTTTTGTCCAAAACTCCAGAAAATCTTATACTTGGCTGTTTTATTTTGATACCACTTGTAATCCCTCTATATTTCCTTCTTGGTGGCCCATGTGGTGGGAAACTTTTGGGACAACTATAGAATTTCTACAGTCCAAACCTTACATCCTCAAATCCTTCAAGTTTTTTAAATCACAGTATAAACCAAACTCAGAGGAAAAAAAACTCTAAGCTTTCTGTCTTTTCCACTCTAGATTCTATTTACCTTGGGTCTTTGTATGGACTCTAGACTATTCTGATCATTTAATCCCTTTGATCAAGATATGATTTAAAATTAAATGGTGGGATAAGTTCAAAATTTCACAAAGTTTAAATTTCAATGAAGTCCAAATTTGGCTCCTAGAGCGAGAAAAATTTTTTCAAACAGAAAAAGCACAAATTCCTTTTTAGACTCGGGAATAGTCCCAATTTCTAGCTCAAAAGGCTTAAATGGTTGCTCAATTAGCTGCAACAAAATCTCCTAAAGAAATACAAGCCATTCTTTAAAAATTTGTACCAAGTACATCTTCATCTAGAACCTCATTTAGTTTTGGACTAGCTATTAATTTAGATGATGATGCTGACTTTGATTTCTGCCACAGCGATTTCTTTGGCAATAGCGGATACTAAAAAAAAAGTAAACGATAAAATTCTACTAGAAATTATTTTCCAGCCTTAACTCTTAGAAGAGAGGTTAAATCTACTATAAAATACTAGTGGATACGCAGTAGATACCAGATAGAATCTGTGTAAGTTATTGTTCACTCAAGTCACAAGTTATTGTATAACACTTCTCAAAATTCCAAAAATACTTCTAAGTGATGTTCAAGAAGACTATTTTGCTCTCAGATTACCTATATAAGAAAGACTCCTCTTATTTGGAAGACATTCAAGCATTTGACAAAGATCTCTCTCTCTCTAAAATCCCTCTCTCTAGGAAGCTCTCACCATTCTCTCAATTCTCTCTCTAGCATAAATAGCAAAGCTTGTAAATACTTTACTTTGTAACCAAATACCGTAATTTGATTCCTGTATCTCAAATTTTCAAATTCTTAGTAAGATTTTACTTGTGCTTTTGTAATTTAAATTTCATATTATAAATTTAAAAAATTATTTCTTTATTTATTTTATGTTATATGGCTGGGTCTGCTGCCTATTTTAAATTTTGCATTTATTTATTTTTCTTAAGTGCTGTCCTGCAAAAGTATGCCCAAATTTAATATGGTGACATAAGGGATACTTTAAAATTTATGCATTTAAATTTCTATATTTATTTATTCTGCTTTATTTTCTTGTTTCTATATTTATTGCTTCTTATATATATATATATATATGAGAACCTAAAGTGTAGAAATATATACCCAGTTTATTTGTATGCCCTTAAGATTTAACCTAAAGGGATAATTGCTAGATCCTTCCAGTATAAATATTGTTGTTTTAAATCAAATTCAAGTGTAGGTTCTATTGTTTTTAATTTGTCTTACAATTATAGTGTAACGCCCCTTAACGTTCTAATAATAGCCGAGTAAGAATAATGTCACAACCTATTTATATCACTATATAAATTCAATTATTTTCTACACCTATTCATAATCCATTTCATAATATATATATATATATATATATATATATATATATATATATATATATATATATATATATATATATATATATATATTGAATATGTATATATAAATAGATGGACTTATCTACATTATTTACAAATTACATAAAAATTTAAATCCAAAAAATACTAAACCCACACACAATATATAATGCATGCTTCTCAAAAAATATTTATAAAGACAAAATTACAAAATCATATCAACCTAGATATGTAATTGTATCTACTGTACTACTTTAATGTGAGTTCCATTGTTTTGCGGCTTTATCTATAACTCTGCTACTGTACTACCCTCAATCTACAATCTGTGTGGAAGAAAAGAAATCCCTACTCTAAATTTATGTTTATTGGTGCATACTTTATGACAATAATTAATAAAATCAATAATAATAAAGATAACAACAATAATAATAATTTTAGCATCATAAATAAAATTTTCAATAAAATATATAACAATAAAGATATTATTAGTCCATATTTTACTTATCTATTTTTTTAATAATAAAGCAATAATAAATCATATTATTTTTTTATTTATTTTCTTCACACAATTGTCCAAAATTATATTGCCAAGACCTGATTCTAGGGAAACATATAGGGGTCGTGACCATACGATCATCATGATTTTACAGTTATGTAATAAATATTTGAATAATTGGACGTCATGCGCTCTCATTCCAAAATAATTAGTTATAACTTCTTATATTCCCTAATTGATATACCAATCTGATTGTCATATTCTAGTCAAAACACTAATCATGGGTCAATATTCATCTATTAAATAATTTCACACTCATTTTAATTTTTTTTATTCAACAATTTTACTTTTTGTTTGTAATCCATTTTCTATATCCAAATTTTGATTTATTTACTAATATTTCAACTCTCCAATCATATATTAAGTAATTATACTACATAAAAAAATTTAATAAAATAAAACTATATCATAAAATTATACAATTATAAAGCAATTAAAATGATCATCAATTATAAGCACAATATGATTCAATTTCAAAATAAATATATTATATATTACCAATAAAGTATGCATAGACCTCTATTTAGCTTCACTCCCAACAATCCAATCGTTTTAAGGTCAGACTTTTTCAACACCAACGTATCTGAGATAAATTTATTTGAAAATTAAACTACAATAATACATATTTTTAATACCGAGTCAAATTAATTATTCTATATATATATATTGATTAACAATTATATATTTGTTATTATTATTATTATTATTAATGTTGTTGTTACTGTTATTATTATTATTATTATTATTATTATTAGTATTATTATTATTTTTGTTGTTGTTGTTGTTACTATTAATATTCTATGGTTTTCCTTAAAATTTCTGATTACATGCTCCTTATTACCACAATTAACTTAATACAACTCCCTAAATTAAATTTTATATTAATATCTAAATTTGAATTTCACTCAAACAACTATAGATTATGAGTATACTCTCTAATTCACAAAAATCTAAACTTTATTTCCACTTTATTTACTACCGATTAATTTCTACCTTAGTTTATCCTTAAATTATAACTTTATTTTCTTTTTTTTTAAATTATTATTTTATCATTATTATTTATTATTTTTCCAATTCTTTTGCAAAACTCATGATCAAGGGGAACTTTTTTTTTTTTCTAAATTTTATTTTTATTCAAATAATCATTAACTTAATCTTAAATAATAATTTTAATTAATTATCCCTTAATCAATTTCATGTTTTTCTCCCATTCTATTGCATGCACAGACACTTCCAAAATTCCCACAAATCAAATCTTGGATTTCTTCATATTCTCCTATTTTATTTTCTTTCAATTTCCTATTATTCAATCTAGTTAATTCCATTTCAGTTCAGCTAACTTTCATAAATTTAGATTATTTTCTATGAATCAAAAGTTTATATCTTTAAGCAAAAAAAGTGAGATTTCACCTTAAAATCAAGAATCAACTAGAGAGTATGAAGAAATCAAAAGCAAACATTTACCCAATTAACCCATATTAGCCAAGGTTTTGATGCCCTTCCATTTGAGATTTTCTCTCATTTTTGTCTTTGATTTGCCTTTTTATTGTTGTGATGGTTAAGACTTCGGAAAGAGACTTCAAAGATAGGAGATGGGTTAAGGGTTATAGAGAATTTTAAAGATGAAGAATTCCGGAAGTATTTTCGGGAGGAAGAAGAAAAATGAAGAAAGAAAAGAAAATTTTTGTTTGAAATTGAAAGAATTCTCTAGGCCTTTATTTTTATATATAATTAAAGAAAACAATTAACTCTATGGGCTTAAGTGGGAGGTTCACTTATTTTATTATTATTATTATTATTATTATTATTATTATTATTATTATTTTTAATTCAATTCAATTTTATAATTTAATTCCGATTATCTTCCAGTTCAATCCTAAACTTCTGGTTCCTTTTAACAATTTCTAATTGAGTTCATAATCTTATTTTACGTTTTTATTATTATTCAAATTTAAACTCCTATCGATTTGAGTGCTTCTGACCTTGGAATGCACACCGAGTCGGGGTCTAAATTAATGGGCATCACAATCCTATCCCCTTAAAGAAAATTTGTTATTGTTGTTATTATTATTATTATTAGTATTATATTTTTAATTCAATTCAATTTTATAATTTAATTCCGATTATCTTCTAGTTCAATCCTAAACTTCTGGTTCCTTTTAACAATTTCTAATTGAGTTCCTAATCTTATTTTATGTTTTTATTATTATTCAAATTTAAACTCCTATGGGTTTGAGTGCTTCCTACTTTGGAATGCATGCCGAGTCGAGGTCTAAATTAATGGGCATCGCAATTTTCTCCCCCTAAAGAAAATTTCATTCTTGAAATTTTACTTAGCTAACTGAGGTCCAACCATTAAAGGTACTAACTCCACCTTCCTAAGTAATCCTACTACTAGGTGTGTTCTAAAATCTTAATTTCTATATTATTTTATTAAATACAAGGATACAAGTATTTAAAAGAAGATAGTTTGAAATAAAATATAACTTATAAATTAAATAAGACGAGAAAGTTTTACCTAAAATGTTGTCTAGGGCATCTACTTCCTTTAGAGCTCGCATAGTATATACACTTGCTGGTACTACTCTGCTACCCTCTAGTTTATCTACTGTCTCAGATATGTCCTGACTCATCTTTATCTGGCCTTCCCTAGTATGTCCTTTAACTCTACCTCTGCTTGACATTGATTTATGTACATGAGTTTGCTCCTTACTAATCATACCCCTACTCTATGTAATCATTGGACAATCCCTCTTCTAATGGTCAGTGGCTCTACATCTCATTCATGCCCTTGTCAACCACCAACATTCTCCTCGATGAGATTTACCACAATGTTGACATGTGGGGAGTGGAGTCAATCTTTTGGTAACAGATGTAGATGTAGGTGCACTAGCAGTAGATAATATGGGTCTCAGGAGTTGGTCCCGCCTGATAATAAAAGCTTGACTTACTAGATCTAACCGATTCCTATCCATAGTTGAACTAGCCCTTTTACTACCTAATAAACTTGCACTAGATTGAGGCATAAGCCTCATAGTCCCTGTATGAGAAATTGTCAGGTTCTAGTCTGCTAAAGCTTGCTTAACGTTTTGAGCCGCTGCTAGCAATTTATAAAGCTCTTCTATTAGAGAACCTATTACTCTATCTTTAATGGGGCCATTAAGTCCTTCAAATCGTCTGTATTTATCTATCTTATCTTTAATAAGGCTCCCTACATATTTACTAAGGCGAGTAAATGCTTATTCATTTTCAATCATTGTCATATCGTCCCTACATCAGCGCAAGAAACTCTTTCTTCTTCTTATATATATTCGAGGCACATATTGAGTCTTAAAGCTGGTGAGAAAGAAATTCCAAGTAGGAGGACTAAAAGTCTATGGATGTTGTAGAATTGCCTTCCACCATTCATATGCACTCTTTTGCAGAAGAGACACTGCATATTCATATTTCTGCTCAAGGGTGCATTTTAATTGCTGAAATACTCTTTCATTTCTTTCTAACCAATATTCAGTTATTGTCACATCATCCTCCTGACAACCATAAAAATCCGTAGCATTATACTTTCAAAGCTTATCAAATTTCAGCTCTGGTATAACTAGCTTGGTTGCTTGCTCAATCAACTTAACAACATTCTCTAATAAGTCTCCTTGATTTGATCTAGCAGATGTGGCTCATCTATATGACAATGTACTATCCCAAGCTGCATGTGGTCGCCGTGAAAGGGAAGATATCTTAGTATTCGATAACTCATTACTTTCGGTATCCTCTACTGAAGTTCGCCGTGAATCCGATTCCATAATTACCTATAAATTCAGAAATAGTGGTCCATATTAGAGAGCAGTAGCTTATCATAAAATTTGATGTCATGCTTCTACTAGTATATATGCATATGCATTCCTAACTCTACCCTGTCTTATCATAAGATCACCCAAACCAGACTCTAATACCACTAAATATAACACCCCATACCCTTCTGACAATAGCCGAACAAGGATGATGTCACAACCTATTTATATCACTATACAAATTCAATTATTTTCAACACCATATATTTATGTATTCATAATCCATTTTATATTATACTTAGATAATATATATATATATATATAAAACTTATCTACATTATTTACAAATTACTTAGAAATTTAAGTCCCAAAAGTACTAAACCCACATACAATATATAATGCATGCTCCTCAAAAATATTTATAAAGACAAAATTACAAATTCACACTAACCCAGATGTGTGGTTGTATCTGCTATACTACTTTGATTTGGGTTCCACTATTTCACGGCTGTATCTACAAATCTGCCGCTATACTACATTCTTTCTACAACCTGCGCGGGAGAAAATAAATTATCATGCTAAGTTTATACTTAGTGGTGCATACCTTATGACAATAATTAATACAATTAACAATAGTAAAAATAACAAAAATAGTAATAATTTTAACATCATAAATAAAATTTTCAATAAAATATAGAACAACAAATATATTATTACTCTATATTTTACTTACCTATTTTTGAATAATAAAGTAATAATAAATCTAATTATTCTTTCATTTATTTTCTTCACTTAATTGCCTAAAATTATATTGCTAAGACCAGACTGTAGGAAGACATATAAGAGTTGGGACCTTATGGTCGTCATGACTTTACAGTCATGCAATAAATATATGAATAACCGGAAGCTATGTGCCCTCATCTTAGAATAACTGGCTATAAAGTATCATCGTCCTTGATTGACATGCTAACTTGTCTATCCTATTACAGTCAAAACACTAATCATGGGCTAATATTCACCTATTATATAATTTCATTATCATTTTAATTTTTTTATTCAACAATTTTACCACTTGTCTATAATCCATCATCTAGATCACAATTTCTAATTCATTTACTGATATTTTAATTCTCCAATCATATATTAAATAATTATACTACATAAAACAAACATTTAATAAAACTATATCATAAAATTATATAACTATAAAGCAATTAAAATGATCATCAATTATAAGCATAATATCATTCAATTTTGAAATAAAATATTAATTATTGCTAATAAAGTATGCACAAATCTCTATTTAGCTTTACTCCTACCAATTTGATCCCTGCATTTTTGAAGATCATATTTCTTTGACACCAATGCGTTTGATATGAATTTATTTAAAAATTTAACAACAATAATACGTCGGTTTAATACCGAGTGAAATTAATTATTCTATATATATATTGATTAACAACTATTTTATTATTATTATTATTATTATTATTATTATTATCAAGATTTCTCATTACATATTCTTTATCACTAGAATTAACTTAATATAACTCCCTAAATTAAAATTTATATTAATATCTAAATCTGAATTTCACTCAATCTCAACTATAAATTACGAATATATTCACTAATTTACAAAAATCTACATTTTATTTCTACTTTATTCACTACCTATTAATTTCAACCTTAGTTTATCCTTAAATTATAACTTTATTTCTTTTTTTTAAGTTATTATTTTATCATTATTATTTATTATTTTTCCAATTCCTTTGCAAAACTCACAATCAGGGGAACTTTTTTTTTTTATAAATTTTATTTTTATTTAAATAATCATTAACTTAATCTTAAATAGCAATTTTAATTAATTATTTCTTAATCAATTTTATTTTTTTACCCCATTCTATTGCATGCATAGACACTTCCAAAATTCCCACAAATCAAATTTTGGATTTCTTCATATCCTCCTATTTTATTTTCTTTCAATTTTCTATCATTCAATCTAGTTAATTCCATTTGAGTTCAACTACCTTTCACAAATTTGGATAATTTTCTATTAATCAAAAGTTTATATCTTTAAGCAAGAAAAATGGAATTTCACCTTAAAATCAAGAAATCAACTAGACCGTATGAAGAAATCAAAAGCAAACACTTGCCCAATTAACCTATATTAGCCAAGGTTTTGATACCTCCCCATTTGAAATTTGCTCTCATTTTTGTCTTTAATTTTCCTTTTTATTGTTGTGATGGTTAAGACTTAGGGAAGAGGCTTCAAAGATGGGAGACTGGTTAAATCCTTATCTCTCCAAGAGATATCCTCATCTTGCTTTAATTGTGGAGTTGATGGAGGTGATCATATGTTAATAAGATGGAGAGGACGAGGATGAGGTAATTGGGGAAGGAAAGAAGATAATTTTAAACTATGTTTATTAAATTGTTTCCCTAAAGCAATTTACTATTTATTATTAGTAACAATATTAGTAGGGAAAATGTAATACAGCTATAAACCAAGCGTGTAGCAATTAAATAAAGTTTGCCACTTTATTTTTAAGTTTAAACAAAGAAAAAGTCTGTCACCTTGATATCATTTATTTATTTATTTTTTAAAAAGAAAATGTTTTTCAAAATTTATTGCTACTAATCATTTTATTACTTTTCCCCTTTTTACATTTATTTTTTGGTAAATATTGTTTTCAATTAATTAGAACATCTCCGATAACACTATTTATTTAAAATATATTATTTAATAGAATAAAAAGCATCTTAAAATATTTTTAAATATAGAGAGTAAATTTTTTTTTATAAGTCCTATGGACTCTTTATTTTTTACTTTCATTTTACTTTATCCTATAAAAATTAATATTATTAAAAGAAAAAGTAAATAAATTTTATTATGGAAAAAAAAGAAAAGTATTTTAAAAAAATATACCAATAAAAAAAGAGAACATATATAAAAATTTGAAATACATTAATTACAATTAAAATAGAAAATAAAATGACTTTAATATGCTTTAAATTTTAAAGATATTGAAAATTCGTTTTATAAATTTTTTTTTTAAATAAAAAGTATAATTCAAATAAGAAATCCATTCATTTATTGAGGGAAAGAGTCGGCAATTAATGTACCGAGTAAACCTCTCACCCTAGTACGTCCACCATTTCCCATCTCTAACTTCTGCTAATCTAGGCCACTGTCTGTGTTTATTAGAGCATTAATCTCGGCTTGTAAGATAAATTTAGGAGTGGCAATGGGCGGATCGGATTTCACTCTCCATTCCTATTTCTATCTATAAATTTATATCTCTATCCATATTTCCGTTCCATATTTCTAAAAAATATTAATCTCCATTTCCACTCCAAATGGAGTTGGATATCTCTAAGCGGGATGAGATATTCCCGTTATATTTTTTAACTTAATTATATTTGATATATCTATTTAATTGTTAATTTAATTCACATGAAAATAAATCTAAAATAAGAGCAAAAAATTATAAAAGATTCCATATTTTATTTTTAATGTTCCAAAATTCATACTTAAGTAATAAAAATAATAATATTAATCAATCCATAAATAACTAGTAAAATGAATATCCAATATAAAAAAATCAAAATATATTATAACCACTATATTTAAAAATTTAAACTAATTATCTATGTCATTTTTAAAGCTAAAATAATTAAAAAAGATAAAAGGCAGCAGTATTTTCATACAGTTGCAATTAATTTAATAATTTTTATCAGGTTAACACCATTTACAACATCTACCGTCCCTGTCCTATTCCTATTAAATGTCATTTTAGGTTTTCTCAGAATCCACCCTGAATCTGGTTAAAAGTAAAAAAATTCATTCCATTTGGGTCGGCACAGGGTGGGGATCCACAGTTTCAGATTGAATTGCCTTCCCTAGATAAATTTAAAAAGATGAGGTGACATTGCAATTGAACTTGCATGGATGTTTTGAAAGCTTGCAAAAGATGAAAGATGAGAGAATTTAATTTGAATAAAAAAATTTAATGGGTCCCATTTGTATTATTTTTATACTCCCTCAGTTCGAAAATGATAGACTTAATTTCATTTTATACGCATATGAAGAAAATTAGTTAGTTTAATTAAATTAATAATTTTTGCTTAATATTTTTCCAAAAAGCCCTCAATTGATTATTATATTCGAAATGCAACTCAATAGTGCTTTTATAAATGCTAACAAATTTTAAGAATAATTTAAAATAATAGTTAGAAAAAAATAATTTTTTATTGATATAAGTGATGACATAATAAGGGTAAAATTTTAATTGATTATAATAACTATACTTCAAAAAAAGAAAGTGACCTATAATTTCAGATGGATAAAAATAGAAATCAAGCCTATTCTTCCTAGATATAAAGAGTAATAAAATAAAAAAATATATTGAATAAAATATATTAAAATATTAAATGGGTTTCACAAATTGAAATTGATGTTAATTGCATTGATAAAATGTATCAGAAAATATAACTACAATTTTAGTCATCTGTTATAGAACATACTATTTATAATTTCTATTAAATTGCATGGATGGTGATACTCTTAAGTTTTAGTGTCTTATTGCACTTTAAGTAAAGGAATAACTATAAAAAATAAACTCAACTTTTAAGATTGTATCAAAGTTAAATTATAATTTCTATTCTCATTTAAAAGCATAAACTTAGGGTTTAGGGTTCAGGGTTTAGGGTTTAGGGTTTAGGGTTTAGGGTTTAGGGTTTAGGGTTTAGGGTTTAGGGTTTAGGGTTTAGGGTTTAGGGTTTAGGGTTTAG
>CATIWF010080279.1:0-16074 GCA_949630135.1 Balakata baccata | reverse complement strand
ATTTCCTTCACGCTATGTTTCATATCATGGACTTTCATTAATCAGTTTAAGATCTATATCAATTCATATGCAAATGAATACTAATATAATGAAAGAATGCCTTTATGAATGTGTACACTAAGTGCTTAAGGCAATTGCCTTTTGGGCACATCTATGACACTTCCTAGGTAAGAGGACTAGTGATTCGACAGACATCGAGCAGTGGTTGGACTAGATCGATTGGTTCTTTAGAGAGTTGCAAGTCCCGAAGGAGGACTGCTCTAAATTTGCTGACTTTACTACAATACGATGGATATGACTAGTGGAACGTAGTTCGTAGTAGACTAGAGGTGATAGAGCCAATAGTTTGAAATTTCTTTATGGAGTAGTTCAGAGTCCGCTGTAAACCTCAAATATATCTAAATGAGCAGAAAAGGAAGTTTCTGACCTTTAAGCAGGGGAAGATGTCGGTTATGGACTATGAGATAAAATTTACCCAGCTGAGTAGATATGCCCCATAGTTGGTAAGCACAGAGAGTGATATGTGCCGATGATTTGAGGATGGGTTGAGTGGCAAGATTGGGGATGTGATTTCCTATTTCCACACAATGACTATGCATACCTTATTTCTACTACTTTCACTCTAGAGCAAAGAAAGAGAAAGAGAGTGGAAGACGAGAGCAAGAGGCACACAACCCTAGTGACCCAGCAAAAAAGTAAGAAGGGCTGCTCCTATTAGTGCCATTCCCAAGGCCAATCTTAGGGCTATTAGGGCTATCACTAGAGTGGTTTTTAGAGGAAGGGATAGCCTTCCAGTATTATATCAGCTGCTGGTAGCTTCCAGACTTGGTCTGGAGAGGATGCTCCCTTATATGGTACTTGTGACAAATGCCATCATGGGAGTGTAGATGTGCCATTGGGACTTGTTTTAGGTGTGGTACTTATGATAAAGGACAATACACCAGCTCAGACCATAACCTCAGCACCTACCCAGGCTAGAGGTGGCTGTCTAGGCAATAATAGAGCCACTTCTGAGACAGTTAATAGGTTAGGACAAGGCGCCTATGTCATCAGGGTTGGAGAGGACCAGGATGCAACATATGTCATTGTTGGTATGTTCTTTTTACAAGGTTTAGATTTATGTGCTTTAATAAATCCTGGTTTCACACATTCTTATATTTACACGAGCACAACTAAGTAGAATGATATGGTTAGTGAACCTTTGTTATATGAGAGTGAGGTAACCAATCCTTTAGGGCATAGTGTTATTGTGAATCGATTTTATAAGGGTTGTCCATTAGTTGTTCAAGGGAAAGAACTTCTTGCTGATTTGATAGAGTTACCTTTCCATGAGTATGATTGTAACACCTTATACCTATGTATATCACTTATACTTCTATCATGTTATCGTATATTGCATAGAATAAGACAATATCCTATTTATAATGAGAGATAATTTTTTTTTTCATATAACAATATCACTTTATAGCACTTAGCAATTCAACAAAGCATAACAACTTGATATATATATCGCATCACTACGTATTCACTATATTATACATATACAGACATATAGTCCAAAACATAAATGACATGTCCCTATACAAATGTGAAATGCAAGAAGAGAGATTGGTGAGGCTCGGCCCGTGACTTATGATCCATATCTTCTATATAGTATGCAACTCCAAAATGAGCTAATTACTCAATTCTTCCTGAAAAATAGTGCAATTTAATGAGTTGTAACTCAATGAGAATAATTATAAAAAACACTCTAAAGTACCAAGCCAATCACAATTATAAGTAATAAACGTCATTCGTACACATTTTACATGTCATTCTATTTATCATTATCATACAAATATTGTTAGAGATTTACCTAAAAGGCAATCGCCTTAGGCACTTAGTGTACATATTCATAAAGACATTCTTTCATTATATTAGTATTCATTTGCAAATGAATTGATATAGATCTTAAACTGATTAATGAAAGTCCATGATATGAAACATAGCATGAAGGAAATCATGATAGGATCATGATAATGAGATTCCTATCATGTGTAATTATGTTAGTATCTAAATAATCCCTAGTCATAGGATCAACAAGATGAGACATTGTTGATCCAAAAAGACTAGCACATGTTATACTTCTTGATTGGATCAAGCAGTAGATCTCATAAGCTGTGAATATGAGATGTTCAAAGTTAACATGTGGATGCTTGCTAAGAGTAGTCAAGTACATTGGATGACTTGCTATAAGACGATCATATGGATTATCTATTCAAAAATCAATGATAGTCTCATCATAACAATGGGGCAAGTATCCTTAGACTTGAGGTGCTCAAGGATATCTTGGATAGTGATTCTGTGCTTTGACTTCATTCCTTGTTGCCTCATAGAGGTCGCTCATAGGGTGGTGATTGGGTGCAGCTTGAGGTATTCGAAGGTAATTGGATAGCCAACAAAGGATACACCACTCCTGATAGAGGGAGAGTATACCCACGGCCTCTTGATAGAATCATTACTCGGGAATCTCTGGTCAAAGTGGAAATGTCCTGAAGATGGTCATTAGTGACATGTCTAATAGAGTAATGAGTCACAAGGACAAGATCTAACATCACTTAGGCTATATGTGACGTAGTCAGTCTAGCGGGAGCTGACACATAGTCCATGCTCTAAACCGAGTGGGGTATAGGATGGTGAAAGGACGAATTGCACATATTATTGTCTATGGAAAGGTTCGTAGTCAAACCACTGACTTTCCGGTCAATTAGGGATCATGATGTGTTGCTAGATACTGCTCATGATTTGCTTAAATTATTTGATAATTTAAGTGGCCAACATAATCGGGAACCTAATGGGTCACACGCTTTGGAGATATAAAAAATGAGTAAAATGGCTTTGGATGAGATCCAAAATATGAGAGAATTATTTCGACTCTGTTCGCGATAAGATCATGGAAAAAAATCGCTCAAGGAGGTTGATGGGCCCATATGGGCCCGCTGGCCTGGCAAGCCAGTTGGGGCACGTACAGCTACCTGCATTTGCAGTTTAAGTGGCCTAAAAGACCATTAAACCTAATTACTATTCATAACCTCTCATTTTCTCCTCTGTTCAATTTGGATCTATTATTCTGATTTTTTTTTTGATCTAAAAGACCGCAAAAGGCAGAAAATAGACAAAGAAAAATTTTTGTTTTAATTTTTCCTCTCAAAGGAACATTCTCATTGCTAGCACTTTGAGGTATGTTCAAGCCATCTCCCTAATGGTTTCATTCTTTCTTCTTCACGTTGATATTGTTAGAGACAATCCATGATTGGATTGTTGTGGTTTGCTATAACCAAACAAGGTGAGAAGTTGAAGAAAAATCAAGAAATTATGAAGGTATAAATTTTGAATTTTCCTTGGTTAAATTAGTTTTAATTGGCACATGTATAATCCTTTGATTCGGGTTTTGAAATTTTATTTTCCGCTGCGTAATATATGTGTGATACATACTCAAAACCCATCAATAACAGCAAGCCAAGTCACATTGTATGTAACATACATCAATCATACATACTAGAGAAATCGTTTGATAATTAAATGCACCTTTTCTTTTGATATTGAACCTCTAACTTATTGTCTTTTACTTCCCTGGGGCTCTTCAATATGCTGTGGGCCTAATTGAATGTATATTTGGTCAATTGGTAGCTAAATGAATTTATTGAAACTTAAACAAATTGAAATATGCATTATATGGACCATTAACTAGGGTTTGGTATTATGACAGTGTGACTTTCATGTGTTCAGAAGCTTATAACTTTTTCTATACTAGTCCAATTTGTATGTTTCTTGTTTCTAATTAAATCTAACATGTAGGACTATAACTTATCTACATTTTAGAAGAAGTAGACCATTGTGGAATATTTTATGCAATTTATATTCATATTCTATTTTCTACCTTGTTTCTTCCCTTAGGCAATTTTGGGATACCAAATTTGCTTCTGCATATCTTACAATGTGTAAGTCATATTTTTATGAAACTTTTTATTCACTTATATATGTTAAAATGGAACATTTTTCATGTTGACCATTTTCATCCATTCTGCATCTAAAGCCCTCAAGTGGTAGGGTACTTGTGACAGGTTAGAAATAGGATTGGCATCTGGACCAGTATGAGTTTTGAAGGCCATATCTCATAAAATACATAATATATTGAGGTTTCATTTATGCCAAATTTTAGCTAAGCCATATACCTATAATTGACCATTTACATATTATGTTTATAAGGAGCTTAAAATTGGCAAACAACTGACTAGATCTGAACAGGACACTAAGCAGGCAGCTCAATTATAGAACAGACATGACTCTCTTAGCCATAACTCCATATCCGCCCATAATCTGGTCCTAAAATTTAGTATACAATAGATAACATATATATCTACAAATTTTATGTTTTGAGTTTTGTCAATTACTGAGTATATCATATAGAAAAATAATTAACACAGTAGATGATTCAGCTAGATTCCACAACCAAAACTAGTCATAATCATAAGCCAATATCTTCTCATAGACACCAAATCTTACAACTCTATTTATATGGCCAAAAACCTAAGACATAAAGCTACAAGTTTTGTGTTTTGAGCTTCTTCAAAATGGGTCTCTATCATGAAGGAAATGGAGTCTCAATATTCTAGTACATAAATATAATTCTAACATCTAGTTATAATACTTGCATATAAAAGACCATAATTTTCCAATCCATAATTAAAGATGTTGCCCAAACAATCACCAAGAAGGGGGGGTGGGTGATGAATTGGTGGGAAGTTAAAAAAATTTGCACTTATAAGATAGTAGAAGAAAAGGAGAAGATTGAGACACAAATTTTATAGAGGTTCGGGTGTTAACTAATCCTACTCCTCTCCCCAACTTAGATTGGGTATTCACTAATCTAATCACTTACATTACAATCTTTGGAGTTTTAGCAAGCTCACTCCTAACTAGGTGTTTTATCAAGGCTAACACTTAACCCAAATTTTTCCTGTGTTTTGTGGCTCACACAACAACCAATTCCTTGTAATTTGGCTCACACTACCCAATTACAAGACAACCCAAGTATTTTAAGATTAACACTTGAACCCTTATAAAAAATCAATTAATGAAAGGATTGAGAAAATAAATTGCAATAGCTTTGGCACTTGATGAGTTATTAGATCTTATTAAATGGCCTTTTGGTAAGGTATTTATGCTAATTACCTACCAATTAGCCGTTACAAAGTGGTGTCATAACTCTTTCAAACGTTCTCTTACAAGTACATTAAATGCAGTCTGCAGAGAGAAGTATCCCAGTTGGGAACTATGATTTCCTGGTCAAGAAATACCTAATTTTAATACTTGGCAACTTCTGGTTGGCTGAAAACCCCAACGGCTAGTTTTTATTCAATTGTCCCGGTCGGGACTCCATGTTTCTCGGTTAGGACTTGCCCGATGATGCCACTGCCAGGAACTTGGGTCTTCTTGGCTTTGAATGAGTCCCGATCGGGACCGAAGTTACTTTGATTAAGAGTGTTTTTGACTTTCTGATCATGTAGCATATTTTGGTGGTGTCTCCTCTTCAACTGTCACATCTTTTTGAATGTCCTGCTCGGACTGGAACCATTCCCGATCGGGAAACTGAGTGTCCCGGTCGGGATTTACTACTGGAACTTTTGGATTATCATCCTGCAGAGTTTCTCGGTCTGGACACTTATTTTGCTTGGTCTGTACTACAATCCTGGTCGGTACATTCTTTTCCTGGTCTGGAAAATGCAAGTCCCGGTCGGGACATTCCTTGTCCCGGTTTGCTTTTGCTGCTGGAACTTTGAAACACTTAGAGATAAAATTTTCCCCATCTAGACATGTCACTTCCTGGATTGTACTTGTGTCCTAGTTAGGAGATTCTTGTCCCGGTCAGGAGTTACACGTCTCCAGGAAATTCTTGAGTTGTTTAATGAGGAAACCTTGACCAAATGTGTAGAAACTTTGAACACTATCAAAACAACACTTAACAAAAATGTTAGTAATAATTAATTTGATTGTCAAGATCAAAATAGAGAGCAATCACCCTACGGTTAACAATCTCCCCCTTTTTTATTTTGACAATCAAACTAGGCAAAAATATCAAATTGATAGTTCTATAATCAAATTAACATATTGATTAATATGTATTCAAAGTTTCATATCATTTGAAGATGTAAAACATATTAAATAGCAAAAGTCAAAAAAGTCAACCTTATTACTTAATTGGGAAAGTTTAAATTTTAAATTTTTGCTTACATATTGCTTCTCCCCCTTTGTCAATATAAAAAAGAATAAGATTTTTAGAGAATATAAGGAAGACAAAGACACTTTTATTAAGGAATTAAAGTACATAAGCATGGATAGTCATAAAGAGAATGTAAGAGATAAATTCTAAGTTAATCATCTCCTTCTTCATCATTACCCTCCTCTTCATCTCCACCATCTTCTTCTTCCTCGTCACCTTGCTCCCCCCCAAATGGTGGGGCTTGTTCAAAGCTATGGGTGCATACATTCAAATTAAGTTGCCCTTGTATGCTTTGAATGTCAAGGTGGAGATGTTGCATAATATCCTTCAAAGTGGTGAAGGATTGCATTTGAAAGTCATAAAGACTTTGGAAAGTGAGTTGTTGAGGTTGAGGAGGTGGTGGTGGAGGTGCCATCTCTTATGCACTTGGGCCTTCTCCTCGTCCTATTCAAAGTCTTGCCCTTTTCCTTATGGCTTCTTGAGTGGCCTTTTAGGCACCATGTTCCCCAAAGGTATAAAAGAACGAGTCAATATCTTTGGAAGGTCTTCCAATTGCCTTGCAATTCAAGAGATATTGGATATCCAAAAAGCTTTCATATTGAAAGCGAGAGGAAGTAAGAAGTGCACAATTTTCTGTTGTCATTAGTTTGAGATGCCTTGCAAGAAAGGTAATTTGGGCATGGAGTGAAATTGTGCCCTTGGTGGTGGAGGCCATGGACTGAAATTTATCTATGAGAAGATGGGCCATGTCCGTAGGCCGATTGTGAACCATGGCATAGATGTAGAGAAGGTTTTCATGGGTGACTTTCTCATTGCTTTCACTCCTTGCACTGATGGTGAAGGTGATGATTCTATGGAGGATGAAGTGAGAGAGGGTCTTGATGTGCTTGGCATTTGATCTCTTATCAAGCCTAGTTTTAAGAGAAATCTCTTTCCATACATCAAGAGGAGAGAGATGCATGGCTTGTATGTGTTAGAGATGTGCCCAAAAGGCAATCGCCTCAAGCACTTAGTGTACACATTCATAAAGGCATTCTTTCATTATATTAGTATTCATTTTTATATGAATTGGTATAGATTTTAAACTGATTAATGAAAGTCCATGATATGGAACATAGCATGAAGGAAATCATGATGGAATCATGATAATGAGATTCCTATCATGTGTAAATATGTTAGTATCTAAATTATCCCTAGTCATAGAATTAACAAGATGGCACATTGTTGATCTGGATAGACTAGCACATGTTATATTCCTTGATTAGATCAAGTAGTAGATCTCAGAAGCTGTGAGCATGAGATGTTCAATGTTAACATGTGGATGCTTGCTAAGAGTAGTTATGTACATTGGATGACCTGCTATGAGACAACCATATGGATTATCTATTCAAATGTCAATGATTGTCTCATCATAGCAATGGTGCATGTATCCTTAGACTTGAGGTACTTAAGGATATCTTGGATACTAATTCTGTGCTTTAACTCCATTCCTTGTTGCCTCATAGAGGTCGCTCATAGGGTGGTGATTGGGTACAGCTTGAGGTATTCAAAGGTAATTGGGTAGCCAATAGAGGATTCACCGCTCCTAATAGAGGGAGAGTATACCTACGGCCTCTTGTCGAGATCATGACTCGGGAATCTCTAGGCAGAGTGGAAATGTCCTGAAGATGATCTTAAGTGACATGTCTAATAGAGTAACGAGTCCCAAGGGCAAGATCTAAAATCACTTGGGCTAGGTGTGCTGTAGTCAATCTAGCGGGAGCTGACACATAGTCCATGCTCTGAACCGAGTGGGGTATAGGATGGTGAAAGGACAATTTGCACTTATTGTTGTCTATGGAAAGGTTCGTAGTCAAACCACTGACTTTCCGGTCAATTGGGGATCATGATGTGTTGCTAGATACCGCTCATGATTTCCTTCATGCTATGTTTTATATCATGGACTTTCATTAATTAGTTTAAGATCTATATCAATTCATATGCAACTGAATACTAATATAATGAAAGAATGCCTTTATGAATGTGTACACTAAGTGCTTAAGGCGATTGCCTTTTGGGTACATCTCTAACAG
Organism: Balakata baccata; assembly: GCA_949630135.1. Taxonomy (NCBI): domain Eukaryota; kingdom Viridiplantae; phylum Streptophyta; class Magnoliopsida; order Malpighiales; family Euphorbiaceae; genus Balakata; species Balakata baccata. The sequence continues at coordinate 7,740 of CATIWF010080279.1, read as the reverse complement.
TTACATAGGATGGGTATAAGTTGTCTAATCTGGAGGGGTAGACAAGTCAATGTTGATGAATTTAAGGGAAAAATTGAAAAGAAAAGAAGTTGAAGGCACTAAAGCACTATCCTAAAAACTGCTAAAGGCATAAGCTTTAATGGCATATAAAGTTTAGTCTATTTTTTAAGATATCGCGAATCTCTACAGATAAAAAAAAAAGAAAAAGAAAAGGCATTATCCTAAAATTGGAGTTAGATATGCATACTTGAATGGTGGAAAAACAAAATCCATCTCTTTCTGATCTGCTATAGTTTTTTTGCATTTATAATATTAGTTATTTATATGAATAGTGTAGATTGTAAGTCAGTTTACAAATTAAAATATAAAAATTCAAATAAATCCATAAAATGTAGTTTAAAAAATACAAACTGATCCAATTCATCATATTTATTAAATCAGAATTTGATTACAAATTGGAATGAATTGATTCAGTGTAAACAGATTGAGCTGTTTAAATTACCCCTATATGGAAGACATGAGCTTCTTTAATCCTATTAGAGGTGGCCAACGGTTTGAAACCGGCAGTTCCATGGTTCAAAAAAATTTGAACTGGAATCGGACAGGGGACGGTTCCAGGCCGATTTCGAACCGGCTGGTTCTGTCCCAATCCGGTCGGTTCAAATTTTTTTATTTTTTTAATATAAAATTAAATTTAAATTTAATAATTGAAAATAATTTATGAGTTAAAAAAATACAATTAAGGTTAAAATAGTATATTATTTATATAAATTGTAATTATTTGGAGTTAATTGTACAAATTGAAAAAAAAAATTTAAGTTAGGATAATGAAAAAAAGAGTAATAAATATTTAAGTTAAATTTGAGAAATATTTAAAAGTAATAAATTAAAAAAATTTTAAGTAGAATATTTAGTTTTAATTTTAAAAATTATTTAAGCTAAATGTGAAAAAAAAAATGAAAGCAATAATGTTAAAAATTTATAAGTGGACTATTTATTTGTATTTTTAAAAAATATTCAAGGTAAATTTGAAAAAAAAAATTGAAAAGAATATTAAAAACAATAAATTGGCTTGAACTTTATTTTTTTTACTATTAATTAAGTTAATTAAGTTGCCTAGGTATCCTCTTGGGGTTTAGAAGAATCAAAGCCTACATAGTTTTCTTATCTTTTAAATTTGTTGAATACTCATTTACCTTATTTAATCCGAACTGTCGGTGTCGAATGTGCCAATAGTTCATTTGGTCGTAGAAATTAATTCTTCGTCGTATCTTTCTTTTTCAAATTTTTGTTGTCTTAGAGCCGCTTTAGTTCAATCAGCGATATATGCTTGAGCTTCAATTGTTTCGGGAGCTAAACTTGATGGCGTCTCGTTCAAAATATTACCTTCCGAACTAAATGCTTGTTCAACAACAACTGTTGAAATTGAATATGCAAAAATTTGTTTTGCAATTTGGGCAAGGATATGATAATGGTTTTGGTAGCGACTCCACCATTCAAAAACAAAAAACTCTTTACATGTTTTACTATCACCAAATTCAAAATCTGTTGTTAGATAAATGTCAAGTTTGGGTGAACTGATAAATAATCAGGGTTTTTTTTATGACTTCTTAACATCAAACGATCATTCATTCTCACACTTTCCAGTTCAACCTCTTCATGACTTGAACTAGTGGAAGTAGAAATATTATATAAATTACTAAATTCATTAAATAGGTCGCAAATATTTCTTTTAACTTCATTTACAATTGAATCAATACTAACATCCTCAATATCAAGACACTCATAATAAATTTGCAAATATTCATTTAACATTGTAATTCTACACCTAGGATCAAGAACACAACATACAAGATTAATCAAAATAATCATTTTAAAATAAGATAACCACTTATGTCGCATGATAAATATAACATCATGCAAAATAATATCATTTATATACTCTTTAAACACATCAACAATATTAACATATTGAGCCAAAAATAAATGACATGTAGGATAATAAATACCACTTAAAACATATGTTGCATTGTTAAAAACTTTTAAAATCTCTAGAAGATTTTTACAAACATTCCAATGTTGTGGATATAAATTAATTTGTGTCATATTAGTGGAAATAAATGAGCATAATAAATCTTTATATGCGTATAACTCGTTGATTAATTCAAACGTAGAATTCTAACGAGTTGGGACATCTTGTAGAAATTTTTTCGGTCTTTTACCATTTTCACGACAAAATCGAATTCATGATTTCATAATTTGGGGATGTCCATGCAAATAAATAATTGCTTATTTTATTGGTTCAACTGTATCACCCAATATTTTTAAACCATCTTGCACACACAAATTTAAAATATGACATGCACATCTAATATGAAAATTTGTTTCACCAATATAAGGTTGACATAGAAGTTGAAACTCTAATAAAAGTGGTGTTAATTGCCGCATTATCAAAACTGATTAAAAAAATTTTATTAACTAAATCATATTCTTCGAAAATATTTTTTATCATTTTATAAATATTATCTATTGTATATCTATCATCAAATACTCTAAATGCAAGAATTTTTTTTGGATAATCTAATCATTACCCATCCAATAATATATTATATCCATTTATGAATATATGCACCAATAATCACTCTAAATATCACTACAAATTGCATCGCGTCCAATTAAAGAAGAAAAAATTTTGTAAAATTCTTTTTTATTTTTATTATACAATTTAAATAAAACACGTTTAAGAGTATTCCTTGGAACACATTTAGCAGCGGAATTTAAAGTAGTTTGACAAAAATTATTAAAATCAATTTTTTCACCAAAACTAAAAGATAAATTTTCAACACTTATCATTTTTGCCATTTCTTGTTTATACATTTCATCATTATATTGAAATAATGGAGAGTTAGAAGACGAATCTACAAATCCAGAGATTTGTGTTTAATTTTTCGTGATAGAAAGTTGAGTCGCATGTTTATTTTCCAAATACCTTTTGAAAGTGCCATACCCACCACCTTGTTTAAATTTGTAAGTTTAGCCACAATAGTTGCATACAACTTGTAATTGACCATCATTTTATTGTATTTTTTTGAAATGAATTTGAAAAATATCGAATGAACGGAGTTTTTGATCTGACCCTTGATCCACATTTGTTGGAATATTATCTGTCATTCTTTAGCTTTGTTGAGTGCTGTGTGCAGAAACCAATTCGTTTGCCATCTCCTCCTCTTCACCTCCACATTAACAAAATTATCATAATTTTCCATATCCACAAAAATATTATTGGAATTGAAATTGCTTCTTTTACTATTGTTTGCCATTTTTGAGAATAAAGAGAGAAAAATTTGAGAATTATAGAGTTTAAAAAAAATTAGAGTGTAATTAGAGAGACTAGAGAGAATTTAAGAAAAAAATAATAATTTTTTTGTATAGTTGAGAGAATTTGAGGAAATATGTATGTATAATTAAGAGAAAATTTGATGAAATGAATTAAGGTATTTATAGAAAAAATTTTGAATAGTTGAAAAGACAAAAATATGTTTAAATTATATATGTTATTTTTCAGTGTAGTGGTATTTTTATCTTTTACTATATTTATTTTTTAAAATATTTATATTATAAATTAATTTAAAAAATTAAAAAAAAAACTGTTGGGAAGGGGGAGGGGAGGGACCTAGGCTGCGGGTACCACCTGCCTGCTCAGAATTTTTTTTTCCAGTTTGGAACCGAAACCGGCTGGTTTTGAACTGGAAACAAAAGTTTCGATTCCAAAATAGGCTGAACCAGTTCAGAACTAGTCTCTCAACGATTCCAGTCTGGTTCTAGCCTTGGAACCGTTGATCACTGGTTTTGATCAGTTTGATTCCGGTCCAATTCAACCGATTTCAAACCGGAATGGCCACCACTAAATTCTATATTTGAATGTGACCAAATGAATAATGAAGTGACACCCATCGTCCCAATCAACTTAACCAGTGAAAAAAAAAAAGTGATACCTACCTTCCCAATCAACTTAATTTTAATTCTATATTTGGATGCAATAAAAATTAAATTTATTTTGACGAAGGAATATTTTATTATCATTTTTTTGAAAATGCAAGTTGAGAGTAACTAAATATTCTTCATATTTTGCATTATAATAAATTAAAGGCTAAATGTATATATTAGTTTCTTAATTATGTTTAAAAGAATGAGTCATTCTCTAAACTATAACTTAGTACAATTAAATTTCTTAAATTAAAATTATACAATCAAACCCCCTAAATCCTTATTACCAAATTCTGTTAAATCGACTCTGTCTTACTAGTATCCAATCACAATGCAACATGTGTTCTTTACACCTATAGAACTACCAATATATAACAGACATGTGGCATTAAAAATCTAAAAATAAAGAATTAAAATTTGAACATAAAAATGAAAATTTTATATTTATTAAAATTAAAAAAAATAATTAAGAACATATCAATTTTTTCTCTTCCCACCTCTATCTCTTCTCTCTCCTTGCCGGCAACCTTCAACCTGCAACTGGAGCCACCGTTGACTTCTTCTTAGGCGGTACCCCTTCCTCTCCTAGCTTCTCAAATTGTGATAGGTGGAGGAGCTAAAGCATGTTGTAATGTTTTTTGGATTTTGTTAGCGGAATAAGATTTGGGCTTTTGGAAAAGTTTCGACAGTAGTAATCTATTTGTGTTTTGAAATTTTGGATTTTTAGGTGTTTATTGTTGAATTTGTTCTTCAATGCTTGATTTTGGAGGCGTGCTCATCTGATTGCAGATTTTGGAGCTCAAATTGTATCATAAAGATTGGTAAAAATTTTTATTAAACACATAATGGGCAAGTTAGACAACCAAAAGAACCAAAAAATAAATAAATAAAACATTCCCCCAACATTCAAATATATAACAAATAGAAAATACATCCAACAAAATTTGCTTTCTTTTTCTAGGAACTAATTTTCATGGCCTTAAAATAGTGGTAAAGCAATTATAAATTGACATTGATTTCTCCAATTAGTGGTAAAACTAGCTAACATGGCCTTTGCTTTTTTTTTTTTTTGGGTGTTATTAAGTAATATGAAGATGTCCACCTCGAAAGAAGAAAATGAAGATGAAAACGGGAAGAAAAAATGTAAGGGAGAGCAAGCCAACCGACAACAGTGAGAGAGGGGTTAAGTGAAAATAAAGTGAATTTAATGATTTCCCCAAACGACACTAGATGATTGATTCTAAGCCTACAGGGCTAAGATCATATGCCTCAACCAATATAATGTGTGAAATGAAGTCATTTTATTTTAAAAACCTAAATTGACCACATGTTGACACTTGTCATATTATAATTGAATAATAGTAAGACTTAATCGTTCAATGAAAGTTGGAAATATAAATAGATGAAAGTAAAGTTGAGAAATTTAATTATATGATTTTTAACTTAAAAAGTTTAATTATACTGAGTTATCGCTTTGGAAATGACTCTAATTTATATGGCCAAAATTAAATTCCTCTTATGTCTAATTTCTAAACAGTGATATTATTGTCTCTTGTTGAAGCTGCTTGCAGAAGGCCACGCGTCATTTTGTGGTAGCTGCATCAACGTTCATTAGTCGATCTATGTATAGTAATAAATGGATTGAGTTTGCGAGGCACTAGTGAAGGCTTTGGCAAGCCGAATTGAGTCCACCTTCCCCATATCAAGTATTGTTTAGGAGATATTTACTATGGGCTACCCCAGCGCTCTTCCTAAAGATTGAAAATAGCATCTATTAGAAAGGATGTTGCCAGATTCCAAAGTTAAGAGGTTTTACCTACTATCAACTTGGAAAAAAAAAGATAAAATGGTTATATCCATTTTAATTTTAATCCAAGTATCAATTTCTTGAGGGGTTAGAATGAGAAAAAAAAAATAGAGGCTTAATTATCTATACAATATAATAAAACCCATGTTGTAAAACACTACAGCTACTTCAGTGTTGTTCCAGTTTTGCCCTCCATTTTTTGAAAGAAAATGATGTCATACTCACTGTCATTTTCCATTCTAGCAATGCATCGTTATTTTACAACACCCCCCTCTTTTTCTAAGAGAAAACGATGTCGTTCTCACTGTCATTTCCCATTCCAACCACAAATTTTTCCTTTTCCACGCCTAGAATCTTACATGTAACTCCACTTTATGCTCCACCAACTTTGTTCGAGCTTTAGAATGCTCTTTTCTTCGTTGAAATATCTCTACTTCTACGGTCAAAGTGAGATAATGAACTCTTTCTTTAAAGTTTCACAATTTCCTAGCTTTTTTAATTACAAAATTAGGTATATAGGGGACGGTTTGTAAGAATTAGGAGTGTTAACCATAGGGTGAATGCTCTCTATTTTGATCTCGATAATCAAATTAAGTGTTACTAACATCTTGTTAAGTGTTGTTTTAATAGTATTCAAAGTTTTAGCGCATTTGGTTAAGGTTTCCTCATTGAACAACTCAAGAATTTCCTGGAGACGTGTAACTCCCAATCGGGATAGTAATCTCCCGACTGGGACAAGAGTATAGACTGGGACGTTACATGTCTAGACCAGAAAAATGTTGTCTCCAAGTGTTTCAAACTTCCAGTAGCAAAAGCAGACCAGGATAGGGCATATCCCGACCGGGACCGGCATTTTCCAGACCGGGACTGTGGTATAGACCAAGCAAAGCAAGTGTCCAGACTAAAAAATTCTGCAGAATGATGACCCAAAAGTTCCAGTAGCAAAAGCAGACCGGGACGTGGTATGTCCCGACTAGGACACTCAGTTTTCCGACCGGGAATGGTAGTCCCGAGCGGGACTCATTCAGACCCAAGTTCCTGGCAGTGGCATCATCGAGCAAGTCCCGTCCGAGACACATGGAGTCTCAATTGGGAAAATTGAATAAAAACTAGCCGTTGAGATTTTTAGTCAATCAGAAGCTGCCACATATCAAAAGTGGACATTTCCCTGCCGAAAAAGCATGGTTCTCGACCGAGACACTTCTCTCTGCAGACAGCATTAAATGCACTTGTAAGAGAACATTAGAAAGAGTTATGACACCACTTTGTAACGGCTAATTGGTAGGTAATCAGTATAAATATCTTACCAAAATATCATTTAACACAGATCCAACAACTTAACAAGTGCCAAAGCTATTGCAATTTATTTTCTCAATTCTTTCATTAATTGTTTTGGTATAAGGATTCAAGTGTTAATCTTAAAACACTTGGGTTGTCTTGTAATTGGGTAGTGTAAGCTAAATTACAAGGAATTGGTTGTTGTGTGAGCCACAAAACACAAGAAAAATTTGAGTTGAGTGTTAGCCTTGATAAAACACCTAGTTGGGAGTGAGCTTGTTAAAACTCCAAAGATTGTAATCTAAGTGATTAGATTAGTGAATACCCAATCTATGTTGGGGAGAGGAGTAGGGTTAGTTAATACTCGAACCTCTATAAAATTTGTGTCTCAATCTTCTCATTTTCTTCTATTATCTTGAGAGTGCAAATTTTTTAACTTCCCACCAATTCACCCCCCCTCCCCTTCTTAGTAATTGTTTGGGCAACAATTGGTATCAGAGCAAGGTCTAGAAGTCAAGCTTAATCAACTCTAGCAAAGATCAACAATGGCATAAGAAGGATTCCAAAGCCTCAAACCTTATTTTAATGGGTCAAATTATGCCCATTGGAAGTTTAGAATGGAGGCATATTTGGATAGTGAAGGCATTGATGTGTGGGATAGTGTTCGC
>CATIWF010080253.1:0-36113 GCA_949630135.1 Balakata baccata | reverse complement strand
GAATACAATAAAACTTCACAATAAAGAAAATGAAAAGAAATTGAGAATTAGTAAATTACATATTAATTAATACAAAATTAGGAATCAAATTGATGGTACTATTATTTAATGATGGTTAAAAAGGCAGGCGTAGCATTGTTTTGACTTGGAATTAATCCTCTTCCTCCACCTGTTATTAGCTCAGTCTCTCTCTCTCTCTCTAGTTGACCGACTTCACTCCAATACACCGACTCTCCCCCCACTCCCCCTACCCTATATATTAGCCCCCCCTCCACTCCATGCACTTGCCCATCTCTCTCTACTTTCTTAGTTTCCTCCCCAAATCAAGAAACTCACTATTTCTTTTCCCTTACTCACACTCCACAATCAAGAATCAAGAAGTTCCATCTTTATTTGGAAAACCAAGAATTCAAGGTTCTAATGGCTCTTGAGGCTCTCAATTCACCCACCGCACCTACTCCTTTCAGCTATGACGATACATGGACCAAAAGAAAACGCTCTAAGAGGCCTCGCAGTGAATCTCCTCCTACCGAGGAAGAGTATCTCGCTCTTTGCCTCGTCATGCTCGCCCGTGGCGGCAGCGGAGGAGAAGGAGAAAAAGAAGCTCCACGGCCTCTATCTCCACCTATACCACAGCCGCCGGCTTTGAATCTTGCTTACAAGTGCACGGTTTGCGACAAAGCTTTCCCATCTTATCAAGCACTCGGTGGACATAAAGCCAGCCACAGAAAAGGATCCTCCGACAACGATAACCGCCCTTCAACCTCCTCCTCCACCACCACAGTCACCGTCACCGGGACTGCCACCGCCACCGCCAATAGTGGTAAGACCCACGAGTGTTCTATCTGTCACAAGACTTTTCCAACTGGTCAAGCCTTAGGTGGGCACAAGCGCCGCCACTATGAAGGTCCCGGCGGTGGCAACCACAACAATAGCAGCAGCGCTATTACCTCCTCAGAAGGTGGCGCCAGCCAGAGTCAAAGTCAAAGCCGCGGCGGTGGGTTTGAATTTGACCTGAACTTGCCGGCCTTGCCTGAATTGTTGTCTGACAATGAAGGCGGTGAAGATGGTCAAAAAATCACTAAAGATTTCTATAAAGATCAAGAAGTGGAAAGTCCCCTGCCTGGAAAAAGACCAAGATTATCTTTTCTTCATCAAGAAAGTGAAACCAAGGCTTCTCTGCAAAATTCATAGAAATTAAGATGTGGTTATATCAAATGAAATCAGATTATGATTTTTTAATGATTTGGGTATGTTAATTTTACAGTTTTGTACATGAATTTTTCATTATTTGTGAACTTTTTTCTGTATTTTTTTAATTTGTTATTGGTCATTTATTGATTCATTTACTTTGTTCTTATCTCTTAATAATAAAAATAATTCAATTAGTAACATGATAATTATCTCTTGGAGATGTGAATGGATATTCTCCTTGAGGCATAGACTTTAATTTTGTTTATTTAAGTTCATGACAATTGGAGTCTTCAGCACGCTATCAATGCATAATGAGAGGTTGAATATTAGAAGTACAAGCACTACAAGTTAAACTTGACATATAATTTGTATTTCGCATTAGTATTTTATTATTATATAAAACAAATTGAAACTATAAAGCTATATACCAAATTGTAACAGTTTGTACATAACTATGTTGTAAATAAGATATATCTAATAGTTAATACGGAATTTGGAAACAGGCACATCAAGTTAGTATCTAAAATCTTCCATGTTTCGTTGGTATTTGTATAAATCCGTAGGAAGATTAATTTTAAATTTTAATATAAGATTACAAGTGTATTACATGTTAATAAATGAAATTAGTAATCGATACAGGTTTGATGTTTAAGTTGTCTCGAGCTCAAGTATTTTATATATAAAAAATATGTGTCATAATAAGCCTGTAGTTAATTCTGTACGAACTTTAGTGCCTAAAAAATAAATGAAATTAGTACGTGGACTTCAATCACAAAGAAATAAACAGCGCAAGGACAGCAAGAAACGAGGCTGGCAGAGAAGGCGGCAGGCATTGGCACATCATAGTATAGGAGTGGAGATGGAGGAGGAGGAGGTTTGTGCTTTACAAACATGAACCACTGAACCAGCCCATGTTTTTTTTTAAATGAGTAATTTAGGTTAAGAATTGAAGGAGAGAGTAATATCTGAACCCATGTGGATTTTGCCTTTAAGGCACATGTTACCATTATAATTCTACATATTTTTTGTGACTTATGACACTGGTGCTTCCCATCACGTTAGTTATATGTATATGATACCTATTCCAATTGGATTTTACTTGCTCCCATCTCATTATAAGTGGTTCAATTTTTTGAAATATTTTAAAAATTTGGAAATAATTCATATTCAAAATTTTCATTTCTCCAACCTAATCCTTTATAAAATAGTAATTTTATATTTTCTTAATGTAATTTTGCATTTAATGAATATATATCTAAATATCATTTATAAAAAGATACACATGAAATTATTCCATGCAAAAAATTTTCGTATATAAATTCTTCTCACAGTTTGTGTATAACAATAATACGTAATTCAGATATGGTATTTCTTATCTTTTTTTTTTTTTTTTTTTTTGAGATTATCTTTAAATAAAAAGGAAATAATTGAAAGCCAGACGTGCCAAAGAAGTGCTGAGGAAGCCATAATTAATATAACAATTAGATAAATTTTTAGATAGATCGAGTTTATTACGTCATTCAATCACACAATAATATATTGATATGTGTTTAATTATTTTATTTTTAAAAGTAAAATAATTAAATATATATTATTATGTAATTTGATTTATATTTTAGTGGATCCGGTCTATCTAATAATTGTTATAACAATTAATCTTATTAATTAATTAGTTGTCCGAAAGAAATCCTACAAGAATATAAAGAAATGTCATAAACTAAGCACAACACGTAGAAGAATCGAAGACATGTGCTCAGCCTTTGTTTCATAAGAGTTTAGCTTCATATATAGTCGTCGTTTACTTTGTTTTTTATTCGTACGCTGAGAAGCCATCTTACAAGAAAATGAAGAAATGTTCATACATAATTTTGAAATATTCAAGCCCCTTTGGATTTTTCTATTTTTTACTTTGTCCCATGTAACCTTCTCTGCCATACGTAGCAATCAACTAAAAATTTTGTATTGTATTGAGATTTTTATAAAGGATAAATTGATGTTTGGTAGAATATACTACTAAATAAATTCTATAGTCTTTCTATAAATTTTTTCCATTACTCACTTTTACCCTTCATTTTTTGTCTTGAAAAATACCAGAAAAATATAAAAAAAATTGAACTCTATCAACTTATACCAAAATATTTAATTTTTAATTTTTAATATTATATTTTTTAAATTAACAAAATGTAAAATTTATCAAAAAATAAATAGGAATATTTTTTGTATTTTTTATTAACTAAGGGAATATTATAGTAAAAAATAACTGAAGAAACTAACTAGTATATTTAATTAAATATGAGAGATTTTATAATGTATTTGCAAAAATGAATAGACTAACTAGTATATTCAATCAAATTTTAGAGATATATTAGTAATTTATCCTTTTATATCAGTATAAATGAACCATGCCGCTCGCGAGCTATTCGGATCTCGGCTAGAAAAAAAACTCGTTCGAGATCATTTGTTAAGATTAACGAGCTGAGCTTGAAAATCTTATCGAGCTCGATACTATTTGGTTTGTTAACTTGTAAATATGTTTGTTTAAGAGCTTGCAAACGTGTTCATTTAAAGGCTCTTAAAAGCTTATGAATGTATTCGTTTAAATGCTGGCGAATGTGTTCTTTTAAAAGATCGTGAATGTGTTCGTTAAAAACTCGTTTAGAGCTTGTTTAAGCCTCATTTAGAGCTCATTTATATTATATTTTGTTATCAAATTCAAGCTTGAACTCGAGCTTTTATCTTTATTTATTAACGAACCGAACTCGAGTTTTTGTTTTTATTTGTTAACGAGTCGAATTTGAGCTTAGTTCTTTAAATATAATACATGAGCTTTTCATTAGACAAGTTCGAACCGTTTGCGAGTTCAATAATTTTTAAACAGACCGAATTTGTGCTCAAGTATAAAAGCTCGAATCGAGCTTGAATCTGTAATATATTTAAACGAGCCGAATCAAGCTTAGCAATATTTAGCTCGATTCGATTACATCTCTACCCTTTTATATATTACTAAATTTATAGATCTATTTCATTATATTCTAATTATAACAGTAATTTTTAAAAGAAATAATATAGGGTTGGATCACTTTTACTCCCAACCACCTACGCTTATCAACCCATTTACGATGTATGTTAGGAAATGATTACTTACACTGGATATTCTACAATCAATTATAACTTCTAATGAATTAAAAAAAAAAAAAAACTTATAAAAAATAAGAAGTCATAGTCAGTTCACTGAAGCTATCTTGTAATTGTTGCTGTCCAAATTCAATGCTTTTCATTGCAATTTGCAGCCCTCATGATTCTTTCTTTATTTCTTGCAGGCTGTTTGGACCTGGGGGGAAGTTGCTAGCCATTGACAGAGATAATGCGACGCCGTTTCATTTTTTGATCTATGAAATTTTGTTCACACTACTAAAAATTAAGTGTTGTATTGTAGTTTAATCAACAAGAGGATCGAAAGGAATGTGGTGTTTCTTCACCAAAACAGTCGGTGGTACGCAATTCTTTTATGCCGAATTTACATATGAAATTGTTTTCCAAAGTGTTCTCAGTTCGAAATTTTAAAGATATTATATACTCGGAACTCGTAATCGATACATTTAATTAAGAAATAATGAATCTCTACCATCCAAATTGGAGTCAATTAATAACGTATATATTTTACCTTGGTTGAAAAGCGAAGAGAAACAAACAAAAGTTTTCGGAGTTCTTTGCGTGCGGGATATAATATATGAACCCAAAGTTGGACTGTTATTGGAATTTTTAGATACTTAACAATATGGTACAAACTTTGATTATTACAATAAATTCGAAAAAGAAAAAAAAGAATAAACTTAGTCTAAGTAGGAAATTTTTTTGTCTCTCCAAGATATTCATTTGCCCTTTTTTTTTTTTTTATTTTAAATGAACTAATTGAAATACAGATCTGTAGTAATTTTCACTAATAATTTTGTATCTATAAAGTAAAAATTAGAATATTAATCTTTTTATTTTTTTTTTCCCAGAAAAACAATGAGGTTTGGGCTTTCAGAAATTCCATGCATGAAGTGGAAACCCACCAGCATAACCCATAGATTTGGGCTCACTGGTATGTGGAGAAACTGTATGATTATATAAAAGCTGTAAATTATACCATGAATCTTGATTCATGTAGTATTATAGATCAATAGTCATTATAGACCAATAGTTTATTACATGTGCTAGAAATAGTGATAATTTTATAAATAAACTAAACTTACACATCTATCAAACACATGGTAATAATTTCATAAATATTTATTATCCGTTTAATAAAAAAAGTTTATTAATTTATTGCTAAACGTTTTTTATGAATAAAGTTGAGGTTTATTAGTTTATTACTATAGGTTCATTAACTATAAATTATATTATGGATTAAAAAAATTAAAATAAATAATATAATATTCATTAAATTAAATACATAATGTATTTTCTTAAGAAAATTCAATAGATTTATATCTACATATCAAAAAAAATATCCATTAAATTAAATATACAAATAAATGAAATGAATATTTACTAATAAACTAATGAACATTTTACTGAAAAACTAATAAACTTTTATTAATAAACTAATGAATATTTATTTTATTTCTAATGAATCTACAATTTTATAACAAATGAACATATTTTAGTAAAGTAACAAATATTTACTTTATTGCTAATAAATCTTTTAATTTATTGTTAATAAACCTACAATTTATAATAAATAAACATACAGTTTATAAGTTATAGTTTACTAATAATAAACCTATAATTTACAAAATAATAAATATTTTTTAATAAATTAATAGATATTTATTTTATTCATAATCATGTTTAATAAACTAATATGAACATATTTAAAATGGATAGTGAATATTTATAAAATTACCATCATATTTATGTTTGATAACTGTATAAATTGTTTTATTTATAAAATTACTATAATCTCTTACATATATAATAAATTATTAGTTTACAATATTACATGTACCATAATCCATAATATAACAATCATATAAATGCAGAAGAGGCCTGCTACTCAGCTTGAAGGTTGACTTACATATTATCAATATTATCTTGACTCTCATGCAACTAAACATGTTTAGCAGTTTAGGTGATGCTACTAGTACTCAACATTTTTTTTAATGCAAAACTATAAGTATTTTCAGTTCATATATAAATGGACTGAAATTAATTATATTTGTATCAGGTAAAATTCTGAATGATAGTAAAGCAGACAGTTGCATATTTAGAATTTAAATTCAAAACATTTGATTAAGTTAGAAGAGTTCTATACCAACTCATCGATATATTTTTGAATAGTACTAAACATTTGTTTTGAATAAATGAATTATTCAAAATTTAAACCATAACGAGTAATGATTATTTGCCTTGCATGATAGTGAACACAAAAAAAAGGTGATTTTATTTTATTTTGTAGTTATTTTGATCTTCATGCATGCATTCCAAGTGATGCAACTAATTATGATGAGAACATGCATGCATTCTTTCAAAAGATTTCTTATTTAAAATTACATATATATAATATTTTATTAAACTTTTGTTCACAAATAATTAATAATTCTATGAACAAAAAAATGAATTTTATTCTTTTTTTTTTAAATTCATTTGGGAATTTTTTTTGTTTAAATTAAATTAATTTATAAATTGATTCATTCAATAGAATATTTTTATTAAAAAGAATCATTTTTATCATATAAATGTAAAATTAATAATAAAATTAAATATTTTTTTTTCAATTTCGCAATAAATTAATAGTTAGATTTTGAGTTCTTGATTGAAATATGAAAGATGTGATTGAATTGAATTCTCTCTCTCTCACACACACACACACACACATATATATATATATATAATAAGGGTTAAACACATGCAAAGTGATTCTTCTATTTGATTAATGCAATTTAGGTCTAGATTATATGCTTACAGATTTGAGATTGATGGTTGTCATGATTGGGGTATGGTTTAGTGATTCATGGGTTATTTATTTTTGTATTTAAATCCATCTAATTAACATTGGCAGCCATGTGAGTTATGTAGACAATCATGTAACTTCATTTCTTTCCCTTTTCTCGTGTTCTACATCATTTTGGTCTAAATTAATATTTAGATATTAGATTCATATAAATTGATTATTAAATATAATTTTAAGAGTCACCAAATATTAATTAGTTATTATATATCTATCTATTATTTAAATATATTTAATGACAAAATCAAACACCTTTTTAAATGAGTCAATCAAGCAAATAGCAATTTTATTATCAAGTCTAGTTACAATTAGTATATTTATCATAGTATGTTAAAAGGTGAAAGTTATAGACCAATAAATGTTAATTTAAAAATAATAGTCTTGCGATCAAAGTTATGAAGTTTCGAATATCTAATAGAACCATTTGTACTGAAAAAAAAAACCAAACTACTAAATATGTATAAAAAAAGACTGCTTCTGTGGTGCATTCGGTATAAATTACACTTGATATTTTAGGACTATTGAATCATCAACTTTTAATCTCAACCATTCATTGTCAACAGATGAGATTAAAAATTTATAATCCAATAGTTTTAAGGCACCCGGTATAAATTACACCGGGTGCACAATAGAATTACTCATAAAAAAAAGGTTTAGCTATTATTCATGAAATTATTTTGTACAATAGAGTAGATAATGGGATCCTTTTACGTATAGTGCTGTTGCTTTGTCCCCTGTCATTTGCACTTATTGTTAGGGACACTATGCTATCAGTAGATACGAAGAAGATTTTCCTCAATATTAGGGATTTCCTCAAAGTAGGGACGGAAATTGCCCTCCTAATCAAGCTGCTGCCCATTAGCAAATATGATCAAGCAAAATAAATTTTGAAGAAATCAAAAGTTTCCTGAAAATTTTTATTTCTATTTTTTTATATAGTATTAAATTATTAATGATATAAAATAATAAGATATAAAATGGGCTAAAGTGAGAAATTTTTTTATATACAAGACTATGTTAAACAATCAGCATGGCATTTGGAGTTGACCAAGTAGGTCTAAAAATTTTCACCATAGAATTATGATTTGGTTTAAGGCAATATAACTCAATCTTTTTCACATTTTGAATGATGGGTTTAATTGAACTTTGAAGCAGAAGGAATCAAGTATGATTCAAGAAACAATTGTCTAGCAGACTATTAAAAGAGAGAGTCAGCAGGAGCATGTGTAAGAGATCAAATACCATTTCAAGCATTTTCACATTTAAAAAATAAAAAATAAGGATGAGAGAGAGAGAGAGAGAGTATGTGTGTTAGCCATAAAATGTGAAGGCCGACCTTTTATGGGGATGTGTTAAGATTTAGGAATATGAAATCTTTTTGGGTTAATTTTAAAATCAAAGGGAACTGTTTCTTCCTGTAATTTTTGAGTTGGATGTGATTCCTGGGATAATTGTGGAAATGATACTAAATTTTTTACTTTATTACAATTTGGTATCAAATTATTTAATTGTTATAAATTGGTACCAAATTTTTTTAAAATATTACAATTTGGTATCAAGTTAAAATTCTAATAAAATGTATGATAAGTTAATCGGTTAACATGTCATGTTAATTTTTTTTTTATTTTGATACAAAATTGTAACATTATTGAAATATTTAATATCAACTTATAACAAAATAAAAATATTTAGTACTAATTTATAATAATTAAAAAATTTAGTACCTAAAAATGATAAAAATTGATATCATTTTTGCAATTAACCAATTCTTAGCTTCTCAGATTCAAGGCTGGCAACTAGGCAGCTTGAGGCTATTTTATTATGACCATATAGGTCTCAATCTCTCTCTCTCTCTCTCTCCTCTTAAACAGCTCACAGTGGATACATAGGACAGTACCATTTAAGCATCTTCTCATAAGTATTTTCATTAATTGAGCAAGCAAAGTTAGAGATCATATTAAATGATATTCTGCATAAGATTCAGCATTATCACATGTAAACATAATAAAAGACTGAGACTTGTTTTACATTACGTTTTGAAAAAGCACTCTTAAAAAAAAAGAAAGTATTTTAAACTATTTTTGAATTTTGAAAAACTATTTTGATAAAAATAAATAAATAGACTTTTTTTTTTCTAAAAGCAGTTTATAAAAAATTAAAAAAATCAGTTAATTAAATAAAAAAATTTAAATTATATTTTATGACTCTAAACGGCAATCCCAAACAGCTCTCTAAACTTTGCTTAATAATATGCAAATTATGTCCAAAGTTCCAAACTTTAGCATACTTACAAGAACAAGCAAAGTTTTATCCATTCACATGGATTAATCTTCACTTTTTGTTTTTTTTAATGGTATTTTACTTTGTTTTGGAAGTCCATGAAAAATTAAGAAAAAAAAAAAAACTAGCAAATAATAGATAGTTTTTTTAAGCTTATTTGATTTACTCGAAAATTATGAATAAAATTTTTCAAGAACATATGGTGGTGTTGTAAATTAGCACTCAATTCTATGACTCAATTTATAATCCAATTTATTAATGCACCTAACAATTTTGATAAAAGATAAATAATGCACCTAAAATTACGTGCTTTTTACTTTTTTTTTTTCATTTACTTCATAGAAAGTGGTTCTAAAGAAGCGATAAAGGGTAGTTGGCATTAAATTTGAAAAAATATTTTGAATTTTAAAAATTAGATACAACAGATAAATAAATATTTTTTAAAAATTAAATTTATAAAAATTAATCAATTAAATTAAAAAATTTAAATTCTATTTTAAAACGCTTAATACAGCAATCCCGAATAAATGAGTCAATTGAGAAGAAAGCAAAGGTGATTTCTTTAATAGAAGGGAGTGGTAACAAGAAAGCTGTGTGTCAGTTTTTGGCGTGCATAGCCGAGCAAAGGTGGAGAGTCATGAGTGTGATTCTTAATGCCCCCAATATTGAATGAATGCCTTCCACTTTCCTCGCAAAAAACTAAAACATAAACTAACAAAGAAATTGTCAACAATTTTTTTGTGCTACAAAGGTTGCAACTTCACAATGTATTAATGCTGGTACGCGCAACTCTCGCAGAACATCTCTTGACAGCATACACTTAAGTGTAAAAAGTGTTGGATTTTATAACCCACAACTCATTTCTTTTTTTTTTTTTGCTCACTTCTTGATGGTTTCTTTAGCATTTTTTTTATTTGGTTTATGGGTTTTGGCTCTCTGGACTCATGCACAGCCTTAAGCAAAATTTGGGTGAGTTCTTTTGAGTTGTCTTATCGTTTTTGTTAAAGGGCTTGCTGCAGCTTTGAGTTTCAGTCTTAAAGTCTCGATTTTTAGTTGATTTTACTCTGCTGTTAAAACTGGTTTATTGGTTTATCTCCATTGGTTCGAGAGATTAGGTGAAACTGTAATGGCTTTCACTATATTTGTGGGCATATTTTGGTCTTGGGTTTTGCTGGGTTTGACACGGAGAGTTACTTTTGGGACTTGCTATTTGGTTTATGAGTTGGTTATATTCATATGCCACTGGGTAGGTTTTTGGGGCTTTGTGTTGTGGTATTTCAACTTAGCGTCTAGTTATGATTATTTAACTGGATTTCTGATGCACATTCTGGTAGATTCCTCAGATTTCAGTTTCATTTGGTGGTTTGTGATTTCGTTGTTGGTAGTTGATGTATGATTGTCTATTATTATAAACGTCTTTATTTTGTGCAAATCTCTCGTTTATTCTCATCCTTTGCTTTGTTTAGAAATTCAATAAATAGAATTAAATATAGATGCTTGTTGTCTGCTGTTTTGGTGGCTTCTTCAACTGATACCAAGATGCTGTTTGGGTTGCAGGTTTTCAAACTTCAACGATAAAAAAAAATATTTAGAGATATACTGGCATTGTTTATTCATGTCAAGTTGGGAACTTGAAACTTTAGTTTTGGTGAAGACGTCTTTTTGATATGAATCTTTAAATAAAGGAAAACAGAGTAACAGAGTTATCAGAGAGAAAGATAAAGAAATAGTGAGTGACGTGGAGTCAGATTTATGCTTGTGCGGTGTCTTCAATTTGTGAATTGTTTAGTGCAGAGAGCCTGTTGGCTATGTCTCCTTTGCTGATTCATTGGTCCTGCCTTGGGCTTTGCCGCCGATTTAGGCAACAACCATTTCTTTATTTTTCTTGTTATATAAGAGATGCTTTTGTTCAAAAATTACTCAATCCCATCTTCTCAATATCCTTTCAGAACACTCACTTCCTCTCCTAGTCATACTTCCTGCCTCGTTTACTGTCAAGATTTTAACTCATACCTTTCGCGGCATATATCTTTCAGGCCTTATTTTAGATCCTTATTGACTCTCATTGAAGCATAAAGAGTCAGTTCCAATTAGGAATTCGGTCCCCATACCTGGTGTCTTCTTTTCCTGTTGTTGAAACTTCTCCTCAAGTTGGATCTATGCATTGTTTCGTTGAGAATGTGAGTAGTGAGCATAAGTTGTGTATTCAGGGGTGATCAGTTAGTGGAGAAGCTTTTATTTGAAGGTGGAAAAGGAGATCTGGGATATTTTTCTTTGCCAAAATGAAGTTTATGAAACTTGGATCAAAGCCGGACTCATTTCAGACAGATGTGAGCAATGCCCGGTGAGATATTTTGAGGAATTACCTGCATTTTGAGCTTTTAATTTTCTTTCTAGTAAAATTTCATATAGTAATAATTGCTTCTACCTTTATGTTTGATACATTTCAGTTTCTTTCTAGGTAATTCTCTTATTGCTCTTGCTGCCCCCATTCCTCCGTAGTCTATTTATTAATATTTGCATACCTGCTGCTCTGTGGTAGCTTGGCTATTAATTTGTTTTAGTCTGCGCTAAATCAAATTTCTATTCTCTTATGGAAAACCATTTACAATCAAATTTGTGCTTGGTAATGTGAAGTGGTCTTTATTTTGTAATGTGTTGGAAATGTTATGAATTCAGTTGTTCTATGATTTATCTTCCCAACATATAGGCCTAGTGTTTGCTGGTCACCTTCAAGAGTGCTTCTTGCAAATTTGATTTGTGTAGTATGTATGCAAATTTCATTGAAATAATGTCCTAATGTGAAAAAATTCTGAGAATTGAATAATTGATATGATAATATCAAATTATGTAAAAATTATAATGGATTGATAGTTAAGTCTATATTAGGATTAGGGAGAGAAGGATTAGAAGTGAGGACCTGTCAACTGAATAATCATCCTGAAGATTCAAAGATAACATGATAACTGATAAATGCTTGGAAGTTTTGCTTGGATTTCATTTTCCAAGAACATTGATGCTATTGGAGATTGTATCATTTGTATATTTACTGAGTTTATTCGAGCATTACCTGCCATGAATTTTTTACATTATCTTGTTTTTCCCTGTAACTGAAGAGGTATGTATTACACATGGAATTTGGAATTTTATCTATCATCACACAATAATATTTTCATTTTCAATATCAAAACTGGAAGTCCAGCATGTTATTTGCCTATGATGTGATGCTATCTCTATTTAATTTCATTGTTCCTCATTTGCATCGGCTCTATATGGAAAATGGAAATGAAACTATTTGATTGATTAAAACTTGTTTCTAAATTTCTGTTTCAGTTGCCTTCATCTAGTCTTCTACCATAGGCAGAAGCACATACACATACCTTAGAATGTATCATGTGGGTATTTTGTGAATTTACAAATCATCTGTTTATGACATTATTACATAGTTATTAAAGGCACAAGGCGCACTAAGGGGTCCTAGAGCTTAGGTACAAGGTGCTTGCCTTAGTGACATGAGGCACAAAAATAAAATATAATTGAAAAAATTATAAATTTTATTATTAGACTACTAGCGAGGTAATATAATATTATAACTGTTAAAACTTAAAACACATAAGTCATAACAACAAAATAAAAACACATACACAAAGAAAAAAAAACTTAATTAAGATTTGAAATCATAAACACAAAACTCATATGCTTATTAAAGACTTGAAATCCTAAACACACAAGAATAGTAAGCTTACTAATATTGTATTTAACAAATTTTAATACTTATCAATTACGAATTATTATAGTAAATCACAATTAGTTTTGCAGATAAATTATACTGTTCAAATCGCCTTTGTAGAGGATGAAACATATGTTTTCTTTGCTCTAATTTTTATTTTTTCGTTTTTATTGTTTGTTTTGGAAATAATTAGGTGTGGTAAAATGTGCTAAAAGTTCTTTTCAATTTATAATCAATGGTTCAGGTTTCCCCACACTAAAAATAAGAAAAAAAATACAAATATTTAACTAATGTCACAAAGACATGCCTAGGTGCACCAAGGCGCGCACCTTTGTGATAGCGTGCGCCTTTGGGTTTTCAAGGCATTAAGGTTGGTGTCTAGTGCGCCTTGAGCTTGAGGCGTGCCTTTAACAACTATGCATTATTAACAGCAATATATTTGACATGCAGGTTTGTGGCTAATGAGTTGGCAACAGACTTCATCATTAACGTCGGGGATGTAAAGTTTTATCTGCACAAGGTACAGTGATTTTTCCAATTTAAGACAAGGGGATCTTTCATATCACTTATACTGAGTTATTTACTGAGTAACCAAACATATGTGGCTGCATACTGATTTTTGTTTGTAAAATTTTGTTTGGACTAATCTTTCATAGAAAAGTGTTAGTTGCCCCCATATAAACACAAGGATCTGACCTATCTTGGCTTGTTTTCAACTTAGCATGCTTAATTGGACGTGTGGAGTCTTGTCAACTGAGCAGCACAGCATTCATAATGATCCTTGCATGAATAATATAGGGCAAGAATAGAAAGAATCTCAACAGAGTTATAATCATTGAAAAATAGATTCTGAAAGAATTATTTTCTAATCTTCATACTGCAGCCAAATTAAGCAGCATAGAATTGTCTTTAATTTGAAGGGTTGAAACATTACTGGCATGAGCCACACATGGAAGTATTTACAAAATCTTTATGATACTAACAATTGAAAAAACTGGTATGCAGTTTCCTCTTCTGTCAAAATGTGCTCGCTTGCAGAAGTCAGCAACATCTGTCAATGGAGATAACTGTGATGAAGTTAACATTTCCGATATTCCTGGTGGGCCTGCTGCATTTGAGATATGTGCCAAATTTTGTTATGGCATGACAGTGACCCTCAATGCTTATAAAGTAATTGCGGCTCGATGTGCAGCTGAATACTTGGGAATGAATGAAATAATCGAAAAAGGGAACCTCATTTACAAAATTGATGTCTTTCTTAGCTCTAGCATTTTTCACAGCTGGAAGGATTCAATCATTGCTCTGCAGAGCACATGGTCACTGTCATCATTATGTGATGAACTGAAGCTCACAAGCAACTGTGTTGATGCTGTAGCCAGCAAGACCTGTGTTGACATTTCGAAAGTTGACTGGTCCTATAGCTATAACCGGAAGAAGCTCCCCGAAGAAAATGGGCATGATCCCAATGTAAATGGTACTAGAAACCGGTCAGTACCAAAGGATTGGTGGGTTGAGGATTTGTGTGATCTCGATATCGATTTATACAAGCGTGTCATCATGGCAATTAGATCCAAGGCTATACTTTCTAATGATATTATTGGAGAAGCCTTGAAAGCTTATGCTTATAGGAGACTGCAAGGTTTAAGCAAGGGTGTGATCCAGTGTGGGGAAGCAGTAAAGTATAGATCAACAATTGATGCTATTGTGCAACTATTGCCTGCTGAGAGAGGCAGTGTCTCTTGTAGTTTTTTGCTGAAGTTATTAAGAGCAGCCATATACGTAGACCTTGGGGACATCACAAAGGGACAGCTAATAAGGAGAATGGGGCAACAACTGGAGGAGGCTTCAGTTTCTGATCTTATGATACGGACTGCAGAAGGCAAGAGTATGATGTATGATGTTGATATGGTAAAGAAAATGGTTGAGGAGTTTCTGATGCGGAATCATAACATTGAAGTTGAAACATCAATAGATGGCAATGAGTTACAGGAGATAAAAACACCAGGGATTTTATCAGATGCTTCCAAGCTTATGGTGGCAAAACTGATGGACGGATACCTTGCTGAAATTGCAAGGGATCCTAATCTACCCGTGTTGAAGTTTGTTGAGCTTGCAGAGATTGTATCCTGTATCTCCCGGCCAGCTCATGATGCACTTTACCGGGCAATTGACATGTTTCTCAAGGTAAAAATTTCCCGAAACTACTGAAAATTCAATAGAATACCACCAAATCGTTTAACTCAGCATTTTGTTTCTCCACCGAGAATCATCATGCAAAATATCTGCCATTGCTTTATCATTTTTTTTTATTATAAACCTTGTTGCATGCTTGCTGGCTATAAAGTCAAGAGCAGTTATATCTTCATGGAAGCTGGGGTAATGCAGTAATATGTTCTTTTTCCTGCAGGAGCATCCGGGAATCACGAAAAGTGAGAGGAAGAGGATATGCAAGTTGATGGACTGCAAGAAGCTATCAATTGATGCGTGCATGCATGCAGTGCAGAACGAGCGACTCCCACTGCGTGTGGTTGTGCAAGTACTCTTTTTCGAGCAGGTCAGATTGGCTACATCATCAGGCAGTAGCACTCCGGACCTTCCTAAAAGCCTCAGGGACCTAAACAATGGATCGTGTAGGAGCTCAAGGTCAGCTGTGACTAATAGAGAGGAAGATTGGGATGCTGTGGCAACGGCTGAGGAACTCAAGGCCCTAAAGGCAGAAATAGCTTCCTTGAGGTTAAGTAATGGAGGGGATGTTAAACATTGTATGGACAAAGCTGCGAGTATCAAAATGAAAGGTTTGATCAAGTCAAGGAAGATCTTTGCAAGGCTATGGTCAAGCAAAAGAGAAAAAGGTGAGAACAGCAGCTCCGATTCATCGGATAGTCTTGGTTCTGCTAACCCTGAAGAAGCTAAATCTACACGTTCAGGAAATAGAAGGCATTCTGTCTCTTAGTAGAAGTGACTTGCAAAGAGTACTTTTTTTATAAAAAAAAACTAGTCTAAATCCATTATATGTAACAACTAGAAGGACAAGTGTTTTCTAATTGAGCAACATGGAGCGTACATAGTTTGCTTTAATACAGAAATGATGTTTGTTGGTTTAATGGAGATCAAATTGAATTGTTGAGCTAGCATGTTCCTGTAATTATTATTATTATTATTATTGAAGGATCTAAAAAGGCTGAGGCATTCAATCTCTTGGACAAGCTGAAGCAAGAAATCTCTAGAAAGCCTGAAAATAAATCTGTTTTTGCGTTCCCAAGTATCTGATATCTCCAATTTGATCTGTTCGGTCTTTCATAAACCAAGTTAATAATAATTTAGTCTGTCCATGTTGTTTTTATCCTTTTGGAGAAACATATAAAACGACTGATTAATCTAATTAGTCAAAGGTTAGTAGGGGAATTGTGATTCAATTTTAATAAGATTCTGTTAACTTAAACTTCATTATCGTTGTAAATTGTAATAATTAAAAATTTGAAATTTGGTACTTTTTACTTTACCTATATATTCACATTGCAAACCTTTAGCTTCTTAAAATATATACAATAATATATAAATTTATATTAGTTTTTAAAGATTTATTCTTCTAAAAAAAAATATTAAAAGTCTAATATATAAATTTTTACATCCTTGATATAAGGTTCTGACTCCACTGGAAAAATGTGTGCCTGCTCGATAGAGGTTTATTACAATGTGGAAACTCGAAAGGATTTTATGTTTATCCAAACTGATTAAATTGTCTTTTACATGTTAAAGAGAATTGAACTTTAGAGCCTTAAAAAAAAAAAGATAAATTAAAGTGATCTCATACTTAATTAACTATATTATCTATAGACTAATTAAATCATATGATTATATATTTAATTATTTTATTTTTATTATTTGATATGAATATAATATGCATATATATCATTTTGATATCAGTTTATAAACGACGTAACTCTATCCAAATTCCAAATCTCCCGTGCCTTTCAAAGTAATGGAAAAGACACTAAAAATTTACAAGGAGAGATTAATTAATAATATCAAACTTACTTTGTATTGCTTTTTCTATGGCAGATTCTCATTGCAAGAATCCGAAACTTGTGAATACCCATTTATTCATAGCGATACTTACTATTATCCATTTGGACCACAAAATCCATACAAATATTATTCAACATATTAATTATAATGATTAATTAATTAATTAATAAAAATGGAGAATGGATTCATCTTTTTTTTTTAATTTATAAATAAAATATTGTTTTATTATTAAAGAAGAAAAAATTAATAATTATTAAATACATCGACCCCATCTAAACATGAATTTCTTAAGCAATTATAGGATTAGAACAATTTTATATTAATATTTCTAATTTGACTCAAATTGACTTAAATTAATAATTTTTAATTTGGGTCGATTCAAATTTATTTAATCAAATTAAAATGATCCGAACTAATATAATATGATTTTAATCGATAGTTTTTAATTTCAATTCGAGAATTCAATATAAATTTATTAAAATATAATTTAAATTTCAAAATATTTAAAATACAAGTCGGATTAAACCAAACCTAGGTGTGAACTCCAACGCAAGAGAATCTAGAGAGAAAGAAGACAAGAATCCAACGGCTACGGACGAACCCTAACTATTCGCGGAAACAAGGAGGCGCTCGTTTACCTACTTCTTTGGAACCCAAGCATTCACCATTTTCAAAGCTAACCATACTTAATTAACCATGGTTAATTTGATTCTACTCTCCTCTATATATTCCTCTGCTTCTTTTCTTGAATGAAACCCATCTTTTAATGCGCCGGTGCCGGAAAATTCATCCAAATTATGAGCTGTAATGGGTGTCGAATTCTTCGAAAAGGTTGCAGCGATGACTGCTTGCTTCGGCAATGTCTGCAGTGGATCCATCATCCTCAGGCTCAGGCTAATGCTACCCTCTTCGTCGCTAAATTCTTCGGCCGTGCCGGCCTTATGTCCTTCATCTCCTCCGTCCCCAAGAATCAGCGTCCTGGTAAGATTTTCTAATTAATTTATAGAAAATTAAGTTATTTGTTTGTTTCCTGATTATGGTTTTTAATCTTGTTTCAGCATTGTTTCAGTCTCTTTTGTTTGAGGCTGTGGGGAGAACGGTGAATCCGGTGAGTGGGGCGGTGGGGCTACTGTGGACGGGGAATTGGCATGTCTGTCAGACGGCTACGATGACGGTGCTCCGCGGCGGTGCGATACAAGCTCCACCGAAATTTGAAGGTGGGATAGTAGGACTGGAGTTTGATAATATTTATGAATGTGCTAGCTTTAGGCCAAGAAATGAGAGTTCTTCAAGATTAAAGAGGAAGAGGTCTGAATGTGGACCAAGTAATCTTGATCTCCGTTTGATGATCCCAGATTAAGGAGAAGCCGCGGCGGGCGGCGACACCATCGGAGGAGTGGGGAACATCCACCTTGGGAAGTGGTAATTGTAGTTTACAGGCAGAAGGTGAAAGAAAGCTTTTGACCTTATTCATATATGAGAGTTCTATTTTTGCTTTATCCTACTTCGGAAAAATGCACGAATGTTACTTATCATTTTCACATTTGATATCAAATTTTTTAAATGTTACAATTTGATATCAAAATTTTAAAAAACATTTCAATTTAGTACTCAAGTTAACATTTTAGTCAAATAAAATAATGTATTAGTCTAATAACATGTCTTGTCACCCAATCAACACATTACAAAATTTGTAGAAATATTACAATTTGATACTAAATTGCAAAAATTGAAAATTTATACCAAATTATAATAAACTGATAAAGTTTGATAAAGGTGAGCAAGAGCTCCCAACAAAAACAAACTAACGAACATACAAAACATCAAAAAGATCATGCAAATGATTAAGCCCTTATGGAGGGTGAGATAGAATATGATTGCCAACATCAAACTTATAAGCCTTAGTAGCGATGAAATTTTTTGCGAAATTTGCCTCCCTATAAATATGCTGGAACTAAACACAGACAAAATCTGGTCTCAAGTGCTGGATAGCTTGAAGAAGAGAAGAGAATGACAGTGAGCCAATTCTTGTCAATTTCCTTAGAATCATTTCAATGACAACAATTATCTAACTCTACAAACAAATTAGCTATATGTAAACTTTTAGCCAATCTTAAACCTTCATAAGTAGCTCATAACTCAGCTTTAATTATATCACAGTACCCCATATTAATTACAAAGCTACTTATTCAGGTACCATGACAATCATGGAGACTATTGTCAAAAGCTCTACTAGTAGCATGATTAAATGAACCATCTACATTAAGCTTGACAAACCCATAATCCGAACATTTCTACGCGATAATGCTCCGATAACAAGGAGGATTCTTATTACCATTCAATAACATACGAGAGGCTTGAAGTACTGAATCAACCATGCACCAAATCTTATCAATAAGGGAATTAATGGATAACACATCATTGTTAAAGACAACCATTTCGCTTGCACCACAACCACTAATAGGCAATTCCAAAGATCACCGACCAAAAAACACCTCTTAACTCTCGGTTCATAGTTAAATTTCCTGCAACCTATTCCTGTAGGTTCCCCGTTATGAAGAAATCCTTCAGACTATCGAAGTTAGGAATAATATGCTGCTAAACAAGCTTTGCCCATGGGCAATCCCTCATCACATGTAAAGTCGATTCTATGTTCAAGCTGCAAATTGGACACAAAATCTTTGTCCCCAGATGTCTTCTAGATCTCTTAATATTTGTTAAGATTTTATTGTGAAATAGGAGCAACAAGAACATACAAATTCTCTGAGGCCCTTTCCACTGCCAAATTTTGTTCCATAAAGGAGAAGAAATTGGAGCATCATCATCTCTCAAGCTTGAGTAGGCAGATTTAAGAGTGAATTTACTATAAACCATGATGGCCTAGAAGAACTCATCTTTACCGAGCTCCCGATTAGAGGGAATTATTGTTGTGAGATGCAACAATGTGCTATGAGGGATTTTGTTTTGAAACAAGGCCCAATTCCAGCTACCAAACTGATCCACATACTCTTAAATTGTCCTCCTCAAGTCTTGAGTATCAATATCTATTATAGCTACATCATGTAAGGATGATATACCAGGAATCCAATGATCAGTCCAAAATAAAATTATTTTCCCTTTACTAAGAGCAAAACAAATATTTCTCCTCAAGTTAGGACAAGCACACACAATATTTCTCCATATGACCGAGCAAATTTGAGGAGCTTTAACATCTCAACTTTTTGTATTATTAATTTTATATTTAGAAGCCAGTAATTGCACCCATAATCTTTCTTTTTGTGTCATGAAGATCCAAGCTAATTTGAGGAAGTGGGCTTTGTTAAGTTCCTCCAAAGACCTCAACCTCAAACCTTTTTTATCCTTTGGACGAGTCACAACATCCCAAGTAACTAGAGACATCTTATGCTACTGAGTGGTTCCTCCCCATATAAATCTTCTAATTAGCTGTTCTATTTCACGACAAACAGTGGTAGGGAGCTTGGTTGTCTGCATGGCATAAATTGGCAAAGACAAGAGCACATATTGCACAAATGACCCAGCCAACAAGAGAAATTTTAATGACATTCCAACCCGCTAACTTGGTTTTCATCTTATCAACTAAATATTGATAGGTAGATTTATTCACTTTTAAAAGAAATAAAGATACACCAAAGTACTTTTCCAGATTATTTGTTTGCTTAAAGCCCAAACTTCCACTAATATTCTAACGAAGCCTATTGTCAATATTATTAGAGAATAAAATCTAGGTTTTCTTTATATTGACTTCTTGACCTGAGCATTTGCTAAAATTGTCAACCCTGATTAATGAAAGCTTCTAAAAAGAGCACCATATCGTCCATAAAGAATAAATGAGACAAAGGAGGGCCACCTCTGTTAAGCCGAATTGGTTATCACTCCCTTCTATCAACCGAATTTTGGATACCATGAGCAAGCCTCTCAAGGCAGAGAACAAATAAATAAGAGGAAAGGGGATCCCCTTGGCTCAAGCCTCGCGAGGGTGTGAAAGGTTTTGAAACTGAGCCATTCCATAAGATTTGCATGGAATTGGAGCAAACACATTTCATGATGATAGTCACCAACTAGTGGGGGAGTTTAGCATCTTCCAGAGTATTCTCCAAGAAATGCCAATTGACTCTGTCATAGGCCTTTGCCAAGTCCACTTTAATTGCCATAAAGCCAATCTTACCCTTCTTGATATGGATAATGTGCATTACTTCTTGAACCACTATGATGTTGTCAGTGATTTGCCTTCCAGGAATAAAACTGACTTGAGCTTAGGATACAAGAGAAGGCATGATGACTTTCAATCTATTTACAAGCACTTTCGTGATGCTTTTTTAAGAGAATTACACATAAAAAATAGGGGGCAATGGTGCAATGCTCATAGGATTATCAATTTTTGGAATTAAAGTGAGCAATGTGCTATTCATCATTGGATCCATATCA
Source organism: Balakata baccata (assembly GCA_949630135.1). NCBI lineage: Eukaryota > Viridiplantae > Streptophyta > Magnoliopsida > Malpighiales > Euphorbiaceae > Balakata > Balakata baccata. Next base: position 14,439 of record CATIWF010080253.1, on the reverse strand, counting down.
CCTCCTTCAATAACACGTTTCACTTCGGCACAAACTTCTGGACCAATTAAATTCCATTGGTTTTGATAGAACCCGGTATGAAAGCCATCAATACCAGGCGCTTTCCATGGCTTCATATCGAAAATAGCCTCCTTGATTTCCATATCCTCAATCGACTTAAATAGAAGATTCATCTTATCATTTTGAATGTGAGGAAAATTGTTTTTAACACAATAATCAAGTCTATATAAGGTCTCCTCAGTGTGAAGGGAACTAAAATAAGACATTGCAATGTAGGCAAGAGTATCTTGATTATCTATCCAGGTGTCATCCTCCCCTTTTAACTTCTCAATCCTATTGAACCTCCTTCTAGCCATATTTCTGCGATGAAAAAAATTGTATTCCTATCACCAAACGAGATATTATCTATTTCAGATTTCTAGTACGTCTCCTCAGCCACTTTGCCTACTTATATCTCAACAATATCTGTCTCCATTGCACCGTCTTCATTCCCTGTTTCATTCGTGTCATTTTCCCAAAATTTGACTTTTTTTCGTGGCTCAAATTGTTGCTTGTTGAGGTGGGGGGTGATCCCCCTTCAATATACAAATAACCCATTTTACTTGGCTACGTATATAAAATTTCACAATTGAATTGGATTTATATAAATCCATTAAGATGTGACAGTAATGTTTCATTCTCTTTTAATTAGATATTTTGAGAGAGTACAAAGTGAGCACTTTATCCCTTAGCTGATATATTCATTATACTCATAATTTTTCTATAGAATTTCATTTTCTTCTCTCATTTCTTTTGGGTATTAAAGATTTTTTTATATTCTTTTGTTGTGTTGTTTTATGAGCTCAGATTACCTTTTTCTACCAAAAAAAATTAAATTTTATTGAGATGGATCGAACTATTAATCAATGAAAAATGGGGGAATTCGGCTTTTGCTACCCATAAAGAGGCATTTAGCCATTTGCTACTTCATTACATATGCCTTTCTTTTTCCCCAATTCACTATGGTTTTTGCATGCCAGCATTATATTTTCCTTCCACGAATATTTGCTGTGGTCTGTGTGTTTCCCCATCACCTCTTATATTTGTCTATTCTTTTTTTTTTTTTTTTTTTTATTTTGGCCCTCCTGGATTGCCAAAAGCCAAGAATCTTGCGTATATTGATATACCCTTTTCAGACCAATCAAAAGGCAAAAAAATAAAAATATTTTGAATGCCATTGCTAAGGTAAAGAAAAGAACGTATAATTATTTTGCTGATTAGATAAATTTATCCTTGATTGTATCAATTTTCTCATTTCGGATTAATAAGAATCATAAATTTTTGCTGTAGAAAGTGGCTAAAGATAATAATAAAAGGATAAAAAAAAAGTAGAATATTTTTATTTTATCCGGTAAAATAAAATATTTGAAGTAATTGTATACTTATAATTCGAACTCGAAATATTTAATTAAACCGAAAAAATCTCATATTAATTCATCAACGCCCTTTTAGATAATTTTTATTATTATGATTATTACATGTGTAGTAATATTTTTGAGAAAAAGGGGATTGGCGGATTCATGGCACTGGCAAGGCACGTTGGCGGTGGGCTCAGCTGCCTTCACTTCCCCATGTACCGGAGGCTCAATCTCAGCCGCCCATCACAGACAGCTAGATTGTATTCATGCCCATTGGCATTTATTATAATTGTTTATATCTAAAGATTTAAACTTTTTTCTAAAAAAAAAAATTTCTTCATTTTTTCATTAAAGTAAAACTCAATGCACAATAATTCTATAATTGCCATACATTTTGAAGAGGAAATAAAAAGGTTTCAAGGGTAAACTGATCCTTCATCCAGTTATTCTTTCCCCCAACTTTCAGGTGGTAGACATGCAAGGATGGCTATCTTTCAACCTGCTTTAAGCAGTCCACAACAAAACTTTAACCATAATATCATACACAAATGATAAATTTTTAGGTAGATTGGGTCTATTAGACCGACTCAATCACAAAATAACATGCATTTAATTGTTTTATTTTTATCTTCACATCTATCAATGAAAATAAGACAATTAAATACACGTCATTGTATGATTGAAATGATCATGGATGACATGGTAAACTCGGTTTATCTAAGAATCTCTACACAAATAATATGAAGGTATATCACTCAATAATTGTCACAACCCATGTAAAACATAAATCTGGCAGATAGCTTCCACAGAAGTGCTTGCAGCTAAGTTTGGAAAGCAGTATTCTGTGTCTGCAATTCTTTTTGGCACAAGACTATGATTTGCAGACTAGTTGAACTGCATATGGGAACAAGCATGACAAGAACCAAATAATGATCACAGATGAGCCGTGCGTGTTACATTTATATACATAGGCATTACTTTTCTTTTGCCTGGAAAACGATCTGAGTGTGTACTTTTGTATACAGCTAATCAGTAAGAAGAAAAGCTAATTTCGGTTATATTTAGATACGAAGAAGATACATGAAAAACACTACATTCAAGACGACAAACCGATTGAAAAAATGCCTGAGGTTTAGGCAAAACTAGCTATCTCAATCCATGTTTATTACCTTACCAAGCACCACGCTGTGGAAAAAGAAGAGGTTCGGCGTAATGTTAGCACATGGAGTGAGTGGTCAAGTGAGATCAGTTCTTCTACATTCGTGTTGTCAGGTTGCTGATAGTTGATAATTGATTTAATTGTATTACATGCGTTCTCAAGCTACAGTCCTTGACCTGTTAATCAGAAAACAAAGTTTTGTGAGTAGATGAGGAAAGATAGCTACCCATAATAGCAGAAGAAATAATCACAGTTACCTGCATGGCTGCTAATGTGGACAAGAAATCTTTACAGTGTTGAAGCAAAAATTTTTCCTTTGCGGTCACATTCACAAGTTCGGCCATCAAGGAATTAATTTCCTCAACCTGTGAATGAAAAATGGTGTTAGATGATTAAAGGTGTGTATATATAATAAAAAAAAGCATTAACGTATGATTTAATCAATTAAGCCAATCTTTTCTTAAACAAGACATTTTTTCTAAATACCATGTTTTCTGAAACCACAGTTTTTGGCAATTTATCAATAAATAGATTTCGAATGAGGTTATTTCCAGTCAATATGTTGAGAACCATACATGAAACTTTCCCATAGTAGATAGTACGATTGGCCACTGTAGAACTAGATGTTCTACAAACGAGAAAATACAGCACATTTTCTGCTAGTAGGTTCCAAACTGGATTATTTTAAATGTTATCAAGTAGCACTTAAATATAAACGAAGTTCTACAATTAGAATTCTTTTAAGTCAATACAGCAATCATCAAATGGTGACCCGTGAGCTGAAGGTATATTTCTATGCAGCATGCTAATGTTATCAAAATGTATTTCACAAGCTGAAGCTATCAACTGCCAATACTGTTGAAACGTTTTCTAAGTGCTAATGCAACATATGGGCCCCTCCTCCTTGAAACTTGCTATAAAGGTTTTTGATCCAAATTGATGTACACGAAAACTATAGGCTAATCAGCAACGGCTACAATGACAACTGCTTGAATGCAGGGCTGATGCTAAGTCCATTGCCATAATCCGACTTTTTTGAGATTTCAAAGCAATGGGTTCCATGTGCCAGTATAGGCTTTGCTAACATTTTAACATAAATTAGCATATCACTTGGACAATTGGCATCAAACTCTACTTTGGCATTGCCAACCAATGATAGCTTGGGGGACTTGATATGCATCAGTTTTAACAACTGTAACTGCACAAGGGCTTGTATGTACCAAAAGAGTTCAGTTCAAGTTATATGGTCAAGTGTGTAGAACTACAAGGACCATATTGCAAAAACTAATGAAGTGCAAGTAAAAATCTAAACTTCTTCCATGAATTAACAGTATCTACTATGTTAATCATAAACTCTACTCTCCCCAGTCCCCACTAAATTATATACGGAAAAGTAAGCTTTTTTGCACTGCATTGTCACAAAAACCACGAGGACTAATATTGAAATATGGCACTTTAGCACCCAAAGATTATCTCAATTATTCCCACAAATTTAACTTGGTGTTTGTGTGGCAACCAATTTTGATACCTGCCAAACACATGATCAATTAAACAACTTCCAGCTGTCATTTCTCACACCCAAAGAACAGTTAAACGTCAATCAAACCATATTTAGCAGTGTAACAATAATCCAAACCATACCTCGACCTTTAAAACTCTACATTAAAAAGGAACCATATCATTTCAAACAGGTACGGTCCTTGAACATTCCTCAACGTTTTGCAAATCTATCAACCACTCCACCACCCGACCAATAATGTGCAACGTGCATATAGGTAAGTTTGGCCACATCTTTGACCACAAAAGCACACAAATGTTATATAACACTGTCAACCAGTGGAAATCTATTACCACATTTTCCATCCAAACATTCCCGTCCTGGATTCTATTTATTTATTTATCTTCTGTTATTGCAAAAACTATGTGAGGGGATTTATTAAGGGTTAACTTAAGAAGTTAGCTATCACCTTTTTCACAAAATATATGAAATCCAACACTACAAAATTGTTTGGAAGCTAGATAAAACAATGAAAAGAAAAAGCAATATCTAAGGGACCACTTGGCTGTCCTCCACCAACACCACCTAAAATTTAATTCATTACTCTGAATTTGATATATGCTAAACTCTTAATTAAACATTTCTTAGGGATATCCATGTTACTTATTTTACCCATAAAATTGAAACTTGCCTAACTAGATATACCAGGCACTTCATTGTGTTCAATGCATTCAATTACTCAATTCACATAAGAACAGTTGGATTGACCAACTCAAATGATTAATGCACATTTGATTCAGTTTATTGCATGTTGAATAGAAATGATTGCATGTGTTACCTTTGATGATAGCAAGCAAGCAGAGGATGCCATTGCTTGCATCACATCAACTGCTGAACCAACAGCATCTTTCAGATTTTGAACATCAGCCTGTAATGATAGTAAATTTAGTATTGTCAACCTCAACATCACTATACATCGATCTGTTAGAATACTGCTAACCACTTAAAGAGTGGAAAATGGAGGGACACTTACTATTGTTTTCCCAACAACTGGAAGACGAAGAGTACTGGCTTTCAAAGCTTCAGTTGCCCCTTCCAAAGAAGTGGAGTGATCTCCATCTAAAAGAGACCATTCTTCTAAACAATTAACCTACATTCAGATGTACAGCAAATTTTTCAGCTAGAGAAAAGGGAACACAGAAAAAGGCAGTAAAAAGTCAAAGAGGACTTTCAAATTTGTAACACTTGAAGTTGTAGAATTCCAGTTACATAATCTAAGTTTCTAAATTTAGAAGCCTCCATATTGGTGGACATCTCTTTCCTAATGTTCACTCCCATGCCAGGCTTCCTGGATAACAGAAGACAAGAAATCGCTCTTTAGTTTTGTTGACGTTCATCCCTAGGATGATTTCTTTTGTATCCTTCCCATGTACTAATGGCGCTTCTTCTGAATTTCTTTTCATTGCATTTATGTCTCAGAGAAATGAAAATTTAAAACCAGAATCAATGCTATGATAGACCAGGTATAAGAGTAGCAACAATTATCTCGTTAATGAGTGAAAACAAGTATAATCTTGAGTTGACTCCTTTAAGTTAGAAATACTTGCGCTAAGAGTTCCAAGTCTCTTGACCATTTCAGGAGGCTTGAAATGAAATGGCTCCCTAGGCTTGGCATTTGTGCAGAATTTGCTGGCTCAAAAGGCCACTATCATAAAACAAAGCACATGCTAAATGGTACAAAAGATATGCTAAATTCTCTCCTTTCCGTGCAACACCATGTATTCTCCATATATTGAAGTGGATAGTTTCTAATTTCCAGACTTGTTTTCCATTTTATATTCCATGTATAAGTTCAAAAATTTCCCAAGTATTATAATGTTTTTACATTAAGATGTATCATCAAAATAGAAACAAAGAAGGTAAGAGATATTGAATACCAAATGTAAGCACTTATACTAAAAATTCTAACAAGATCAAATATTCCAACAAAAATAAATTGAGTCAGTGAATCTTACTTGTCCCTTGAGGATAGAAGTTAGCTTCAACTTTTGCCTCAGCAACAATAACTTGACTCTTTTAAGAGTGACAGAATGCCGTAGTTCCGAGATCGTCACCCATGCATTCCACAAAATTTTCTGGTAAAAGAACAACATCAATATTGTAAAAAACTCACAACAAGAGAAGAAACCAAAATCAATGAAATGTGCATAAAAAGTGAGCCAATTACCATACCTCTGCATTAAGTCTCTGCACCATGAAGGAAGCATCTGCCCTAGCATTTACAAACCGCCATTGCAAGTAACGGTTGTACAGAAGCCTCAAAATATGGGCATCAATAATACGATCCTCCCCCATTTTCCCTCTCCTTAAATCAACGGAGAAACTAAGAATCGAAGGCATGCCTCCCGAATTATTAACCATTGGTCTCGCCCGTGAAGGACTAGACATACCTCTTGATGGAGACAAAGCTGAAGGTGTCCAAAGCTTACTAGGCGACGCAGGTCTTGTTGTCCCCCTAATAGGAGAAGAACCAATAGTTCTAGGAGATGCCATAGCACCATCACTACTAAATCTTTTTGATTGAATGGACTTTGATGAAATGTTCGTTCTTGAACTAGGATTAGCAGATAATGGTGAACCAGGATCCTGTAACCGCCTTAATCTGCTATTAGTTTCTTGCCAAAATCTTGCAGAAACGATAATGCCACGAGGCCCAATTTTGCCTTTGGAAATGCCACTGCCAAATTCTTGCAGTCCTGAAGTGCTGCCAGAGGAAACACTATCGCTATCAGAGGCAGTGAGATCACCGGTAACAGAAGATTCATTCGCCGAATTGGCATCTCGGTTTTGCTTAGCGTTGCCTAAATCCAAGCTCAACCTCCTCTCATCAACCATCATAGACTGCTGCAATGACTTAACCATCATTAACCCAGATCCCGTAAGCCTCTTATCTCCACCAACACAATCAAAACTCCTAGACAACATTGGATTTCTTTCCACGGAACCCAAATTCCCTTCTCTTCTTCTCCCAGGCCACCTATGCTGATCCACAGGCCGTGAATTCTCCCCCTGATCTCTAACAGGAGTCGCCCTCCTCCTCTCTGGAGTCGTCTTTCTACCCACATTTGGCGATGTTACAGACTTGGCCTTGCTAATCGGAAGTGAAAAAGCTTCCCCTTGAAAGGAAACGGATAAACTTCTTGTAGAAGTAATCAACATCCTTGAAACAGCTGACATTTCAGTTGCATTGCCTTGGTTTGATTCGGGGTAAGGCGTTGTTGGCCTTTGATTCACCGGTCGTCTTCTATCTACTGATTGGGATCTTTTGGGTCCCGAAAGAGAAGAAAACGAAGATGGTGTATGTGCTGGGCCAGAATTCGTGGAGCGAGAAAGTAAAGGAGAGGGAAATCTCTTAGGAAATGAAGAATAAGAAGAAGAGGAAGAAGAACTCGTAGTTGTGGTAGTTGTTGTTGTTGTTGTAGAAGAAGAAGGAGAAGGAGAAAGATATCTAGAAGGGACGTGTTTACCTCTGGGTTTTCTAGCTGGAAAATGACCGCCATTGTTATGCTGGTCTTTCTCTGAAGCTAAAAGTGGAGGTCTAGTTGGATTAGAGGGTTTATCAGTAGAAGTAGCGGCTGCTTGAGGAATAGCAGCCACCATTATGCGGGAAAGAAGAAAGTCCCTCTTTCTCTGCTCCTCACATTGCCTCTCGAAAGCAAAATTTGGGTTCTGTAGCTCTCACATGAACGAAAACGAAGTGGATTTCATAGCTATAACCTTCAAAATACAAAATAAAAATTAAAAAGAACAAAAAACCCAAAAAAGCTAAAGAGCTTTTACCAACAAATTAGCAGTCCAAGATTAGATTTTGATGGTTATTCTGAATTTGCACTGATAATACTATCTGGGTTTCCAAGAGAAAGGGAGAGCAGTAGGTAAAGGTTAAGCGAGATTCGGAAAGTGAGAGTAACAGGAGAAGAAGGGGATTGCGTTTGTATTTGGGGTTTTTGGTTTCGGCGAATCTTTATTATTTAGAGAGACGTTATGTTTATGAATTTTTAATTATTTAAAACATTTTTAGTTATAATTAAACTTTCAATTATGGTTAGTGTATGGTTTTCTTTATGATTTTCTTTTTCAATACCTTTTTAAGTAAAAATAAAACATAATATGATGCATAATTGTGACAGATTTAACTAATCAAAGACATATCACTTGCATAAATTTTTAGATAAATTAATACGTTATTTATAAATTAATTTAATCAATTTAAATATATATATATAAATAATGATTAAATTAATTTATTATGTTACTAATCTACATGAAAATTTCTCATGACATAAATTATCATTAAAAATTTTTTGTGTTATAATGTTAAGAATGCCAATTAAAGGGTGAAAAATAGGAAAATTTGGAATTCCGATCTCTTTACAATCATCTATTAATACAAGAATATGGTTACTTTTGGTATTAAACAAACTAAAAGACATGAATTATCACTAAAATTTTTCGATATTATAATATTAAAAATATCAATTAAGAAGTAAAAATTGGAAAAGTCTCAAATTCCAATTTTTTTTTTCTGCTATCTATCAATATAATAAGACAATAAATGCTTTTGGTGTATAGCCTACGTGCACTGAGCCCCAGAACATTATAAAATAATCACTGTATAAGCAAAAGGTCATGAGATCAATATTTTGAATAATATATATATAATGTAGTTATGTCTTCATATTAAGTTCTTAAGAAGAAAAGTTACTTCACTTGATGATGATGTGATCTTTCTAACTATCTCTTTATGCTATTTTGATTAATAAGTTCCAAATGATAATAAACTGCTAAGTTTTAAAATATATAATAATAAAATAAAATGTGAATATGTATATAACTTGTGATCCCAGACAATTTACACCTGTAATTTCTTCAATTGGAAAATCTAAACTGGGGTCATATAATGATTTCTTTTCCATTAATTATTAAATTTCACTCATGTGAACTTTGTTTTTGGTTTCCTTGGTTCACATGAATAAAATCTTTGTAGGAAAAAAAAAAAGAGAACTATGTTAGTCCCCCCATGTACTTCATATACTACTAAATTTCATTATTATTGCTATGTAATCTTTTTTTAATTTTACAATGTTTTGTTTCCAATTTTTTCATTAGTAAGTTCAATATACAATAGAAATAGCCGTTTCATTAATATTATTAGATAATAATGAGAAAATTTAATATCAAAATTTTTTTCCCGTTATTACAAATAAAAATATCAATACATATAATATTTATTAATGAACATGATTAAACAGTACCAGAGAGACGAATCTAACAAACTTCATCAAATTGACCATTGGATTCTTCAAGCTTTCATGACCAGAAAAAAATAATAATAATAATCACCAATAAATAAATTAAATCTGACAGAAATATTTGCCAAAATGATGACCATGACAGTATCCCACATATAATTTTTGGCATTTTCCAATCCAATTGATTATTAAATTATTAATTTGATTTAAATTCGTACATCATTTAATGGAAAATCAGCAATAATTACTACAAAAACAACACTAATTATATACTTACAATGCATTCAGTCCCCCTCTATCGCTCGCTTTGCCTTAATTTTTCAATTAAAATTCTCATTAGATTTATAAATCCAATCAATAATATATAATTAATTTTCACTTCAATTATTTATTGATTAGCAAAATCAAGTTTAAACGGTGATATAGTTATATAAAAAATTTTAGATAAATAAAATATACCGTATTACCTATAAATTAATATAATCATATATAGACACATATTTAAGTATTTTATTTATATTATTTGATGTGAATATAATAATTAATAAATCTGCATATATACATTAATGTACGATTCGATTAACCACGGAATAACTTAAAAAAATTTCTACTGTTATAAAATGAGAGGGAGGGAAAGTACCTGAAGAGAAAGAGAGGGAGGATGACCTCCATGAAAATGGCTCTTAAGCAGAAACAGTAGATGGTGGAAAAATGCATCAAACAAACTTAAATAAAAGATTTTTGAAAAGGGACAAAAGAATTGCCTTGTGATTTTTGCAAGCTAAGCTATTAAATTAATATAATTATTTAATTAAATTAATATAATTATTTTTATTGAACAAAGAAAAACAAGATGCAACATCTCATTCTATCTTTCTCAACCTCTCTCTTATGTATTTCTTGATTTTAACGCATTTTATTTTTGTTATTATTTTATTTTTTAAATTCCTATTGCTTAACTAAAAATGGACTTGTTCTAGGGTTATCTTAATCATCCGAATCCAACCATTTTTGTAAGTAAAATGAAAAAAATAATATCATAATATTGACAACTACTAAATTTCTTAATTATTAATTAATTGAGTATCTTTATAAAAGAAAAACCCTAAAATAGGAAAATTGTCGTTATTTTCAAGCATACACATTCATTAACTTAATTATTCAAGTAAATATACTGAAACTCCAATACTGTTAATATTTTTTTTTCTTTAAGATATATTAAATTTCACTCTATATTTATCAACGACGATAATAATAATAATAATAATAATAATAATAATAATAATAATAATAATAATAATAATAATTAAAGTGTAAAGTAAGGTCAACTTGTTTGAAATTGTCAGCAAATTTTCTTTTCAACTAAAGTTAATTACTTTCGATTTGGTGCTTGGGTCTCTTTAAAGCCAAATATAGTAGACTAGTTATGACCCAAGAAAATGAAAACCATGATAGTCAACTTTAAAATAATTGATTATTAATTTAATTCATAAATAAAAATTAGTATTTAAACTCCCCCTAATAGTGAAATTTTGGAAATAATATACATAAAGAAATGATGAACATTGAAAGCATGTGCCTTAAGGCAAACTCAATGGGACAATTAGTTCAAAAGTAACATATGTACCCACTTAAGTAATATTTTTTGATTAATCAAATACTAATTAGCCCACTTTGGAAAATGATAGTAATATATACTTGGGGAGTGTGAATTTGTCTTGATTTACACCTTTCCACCGTTGATTCTCCTTTCCACTCCAACCTCACATACTAAGCAAAATGTGACTGATTTCTTAATTAAGAAAATATATTTTTAATAATGATATTTTCACACTAATTAGGGTGGCTGGTGGCCAAATTGTTAATTGGGTGCATGCATTAAAATTTTGATTTGAGTGATAATTATTTTAAGTACACTTTCTTAGAATTGAAGATTTAAATATAACAATTAATTAAAAGGGTTTTAAAAAACATAACAAATAAACCTCTCTTTTCAATTATATATTAAGCTTGTGATGGGTGACCTACATGTTCTTGAATAATTTATATATTTATCTTCAATTTTTCCAATCATGATCAATTGGTTCAAAACCAAAAAATTAATCAAATCCTATACCAAAAAGAATTTCTTTAATAATTACTTATATTGATTAACCAATCTTTAATGTGGCTTTAAAATGTTAAAGGTGTCCACTAATTCACACTTAGCAAAATCTAATATATCATTAATTACATTCATTTAATTAATTATGAATGAACGGTTAAAATTAGACTTACATGAATGTTATGATTAAGCAAAATAATCACTGAACAAACTAAATTTACATAATACCCAGAAAAGAATGTTGAAGCATCATCATGATTTTGGCCAAGTATGCATTCTGAGGCAATGAAGAGAAGAGCACATGAGCTGAAATCATAGCTCATTTTAATACTGCCTAAATTAGTAGGAAACCCAAAAAATAAAAAAAGTTTTCATGCTAAGCTTTATTATGAAAATTTCCTTTTATATACATTGTAGATTGTGATGCCAAGCAAGACCTGATAAACAAAGAGTAACAAGGCAAAAATATATATATATTTTTTTGAAAAAAAAGATGAAATAGGATAAATTGTGAAAAGATTTTATTCTCTCTCTTTAAAAATTTTTATGTATCAAAGAGAAAGAAAGGTATGTTTTAGCAACAAAAGCAAATCTATATGAAGCAATACAAGAAAAAAACCAACCATGAATATTGCCACATTTTTTTTCCTTTTGAATTTCTGGTTTCATAAAGCTTCATAATGTAGGCAAACTAATGCTTTAACTATCAACAATGATGCCAACATTAAGTATTGACACATTATTCTTACCCAAAACAGCCACTAAAAAATAGACTTGAAAGGGGATTGCCGAACAACTCAACTCTGCTTTGCTTTATTTTTTACTTGAATTTCATAACATTAAAAATAATAATACGAACTATTTAAAAAAATATCAAAAACATAATATAGAAAAGTTATTAATATTTCTTACTTTAAATAAGACAAAACCATCCAGCAAAGAATTTTTCACAAGACAGATATCATTCTAATCTTGAATGCGGAGGATGAGCACTGATAGAATATTGCAAACACAAGATTTAAGACACACAAGGTTACTCAATCATATCGTAGCCAGAATTTGGACCCTTAAATAAGGTAGGGATGGAAATCACAACAAACAACTGGTATATCACGTTTCACTCTTTGCATGTCTAACAAAAACGTTCAGCTCTAATATTACCAAAGGAGTATTTTCCAAAATAATCTCATTGCATTCCAAAATGTCCTCTATCCAACATCAATTCAAGTTCAGGAATAGATCAACTAAATAAACGTTAAAACTCATTCAAACAAAGACCACTACTCCACTCATCCTCATCTTCTGTTCTTCTACTCTCGTAGGAGAGGGGTTTATCATTCAGCGGTACTGCAAGGAAAAAGAGTGCCAGTTAAGAATTTCACCAGCCTTTTAATCAGTGCAAACAAGTAGATTATAGCAGATGATACACACCTTAATGAAGCCAATTTCCTTGGCATTGCTGCAGAAGCACTGCCTGCAGCACATGAGCCCATACTTCCTGATAATCCCATGGGGATTTCCGCACACACGGCTAACATAAAGAACAAAACAAAGATTAGACTACATAACTCAATCTAAAAAATTCATATCTCACTAATACTCACACCATAACATATGATGCAAATACACTGTGGAAACACTTCAATTTTAGCCAGAATTGCCAAAATCTTGGTCTTAAGAACTAGCTAGTAAATAAATGGAGTAAAGGCCAGTAAATATAACCCAAGCTTAAAATCCAACTGTCATGAAATAATTAAAGCTAACAAAAAAATTAAGTACTTCCATAACTATTAGTAAGAACAACAGTAAAGAGGGGAAAACCATAAAAGACTTTATCAACTTTATCAAAATCCCTAACACTACAAACCAAAATAATAAAAGCTAGCAAAAAAATTAAGTACTTCCATAACTATTAGTAAGAACAACAGAAAAGGAGGGAAAACCATAAAAAGACTCTTTTTATCAACTTTATCAAAATCCCTAACACTAACAAACCAAAGAACCCATCACCCCACTAACAAATCAATAATCTTTCGAAGAAGACAGAAAGCTCTGAAGTAATATCCAACTTAAATCATGGAGATGTAAATCACACCTCTTAATTACTAGATAAGTACATTTCTGTATAGAAAGAAATTTAGACTTAATAATCATCCTCAACCACAAAATCGATGAAAACAAAAGGAAAATAGCTTCATTTATTTCCTATAATTTTCCCGGGAAACAACCAGAAAGGAAGGAAATAGTCGTACCAGGCACGGGAACCAGGCCCGTAGTTCTTAGGATGAGAGTTCCATACGTTCGAGTGACCCATGATTAGACGATTTTCCGCTGAATATCTGAGGACGCAGAGTTGCTCGAGAACTTCCTCAAAACCCTAGAATCACAGAGGATCTGTCGAGGTAGGGGGGAACTGAGTATTTATACAAACTTAAAAAACCCTAGGGGTCTAAAATGAATATTTGTTCGGGTCGGTGAGTCAAATATTGATCTATTTATTTTCTTTGTTTACTGTGTATTTAGGGCTAATGTTCATATTTAAAAAGCTAAAATATAAATTAGTTCATAAATTATATTTTATAAAAAAAATTATTTTTAATTTTGATTTAATATAAATAAAATTTTAAATTCAGTATCATTAAAACTTTTATATATTGAAGTCATTAAACCAGTAAACCAATTCGATTTGGAAATAGAATTACTCGCTCCGGAAAATATAATTTAGAAAATAATTTGCACATGGTTTAAAATTTGAAACTTTATAGGAGCTAATCTGCATATTTTGTCTATTTTTCTTTTTAAAAAAATTTAGAGCTTAGTGCAATAAAATAGGGGTTTAAAAGACAAGAGAAAAAAGTTCAGGGGTTTATATATGTTTACCATAAAAAATAAAATTAACCGACTGGTGAGGTGACTGCCTGACGGGTGCTGTGGTGTAAGATACGGTGTCGTTTCTACCCGCTTATATC